>KZ062279.1:132876-151139 GCA_002091835.1 Anopheles maculatus
AGGAATGCCTGGAACTATGTTTGAATTGAATACAATTTTGAAGTTCCACCATTTAAATGGTATTAGCAGTCGTTAGACAGAGTGGCTTCATCGGTCTCACAACAGCTTTGCCCGAACCGAGCTCGAGAATATTGATGAAGCTGGAGCGGTGGACTGCGCTGGCAAAGGTGTGCGAGAGGGTACAATGAGTGGCTAGGCGTTTGTTTTCGGTTTCGTCAGCCCCGGATAGCTGTGGGGTGGGCGTGCTGGGCAGGTGCTTATTCGAATGCAACAATTTGCCATTTGTGCCATGAAGGCCGTCGGGTAGGCTGGCGAAAGTGCTCCAGCGGTACTCCCAAAACCAGTGGCCACTCAAACACACACCCAGTTCGCGCCGTAGTTCACCCGTGAGTGACTTCTCACGTGACTGGCTTTTCACCCCACAACACAGCCGGTGAAAATCCTTGGCCGAGCACGGCCAACATCACTGGAAGCCGTGAGTGGTCCAGATCGCGCGTCCGAACCGACCGGCTCGACGCTGGCGTGAGTGTCGAGACCGGCGGCGTGAGCGACGAATTGTGATTACATAAACTGTGTGCGCGCCCGATCCGAATCCCATCGGGAACCTGCTTGCTGGCGGTACTGTCTTGGGTCTTGGGCGAGGCAAGAACCGAAGCTGGAGAACCCGAGCTGGGCCCACCAGGAACGGAACGATTCTACCGAGAGCGTACGAGCAGCCGAGCAGCGTACGGGGGGGGGAGGTTTTCCCTCCGATGAACTTGACACGTGGGTCAATCAGTTGAAAATCAGTGCATTTTACCGCCCAACGGAATGATTTCCCTGCACTGTTGGGGAACAGTGGACAGGAACTGAGCATTTTTTTCCGCTTTGTTTTAATCTTCCCAGGACAGTGATTCGCACCTCACCAAGGTACTTAAGCGCCGATTATCGGACGAAACATGCTGAGCTGTTCGTTTCGTTTTTATACTTAAACCTCGGATGGTTCGCTACTTCGCGAGGTAAGAGTCAATATCAGTTTCTACTTAAAGACGTTTTTTGGCGGGCAGCAGTGGTCAGAGGGAAAAGTGCTCGGGCTCGGGAAAAGTTCTGCCCGAGAGACACGAGAGACAGTCGCAAATATTTGCCGAAAAGATTCTGCTTTGCGGGGAGCGCTGTTGGGAAGCAAAATTATGTAAATTTGATTCGTGCTCGATGATTAATGGTCCCACGGCACCTGTGGCTGCCGTGGAGTGCGCGGCCATGGCTTGTTTTTTACGTGATTAGAGTCGGGTGGGCATTTGGGACTTGATTTTCTCTTCGTACATCGAACACTAATTAGGTCTTGCCGTTGCCGTTGTTGCCCTAAACCTTATTGGCTTGGGTTCGCTGAGAAAATGGGAAAAATAAGGAGTGTCCTTCCTTGGTGTATTCTAAGGACATTTACACATTGTAAAAAGGAGTTAGGATTTTAAGTTTACAGCATTTTTTTTCGCCAAACGATCTACCAAAAAAGTGCTTTAAAGGTGAAATCGAACACCCCGAATGTTACCCACGTGCGATGTTGCACTTCTAGTATTTGCCCAAGGTTTCGGGTATCGGGTTATCCTAACTTTTGAATAGAAACGTCCGAAATGCCATGTCGCGATAAGCTGTTGCGAAAGATTTCCGTCTTGAGATTCGTTATGGCCAACGGTGAATCCGGTCCCGCCCAACTCCCGCCGTCCAAAAACTTTACGATGCCCACGTGGTACAGTGAAAAAGCGCGCGCGCCTTTCAAGAATGTTTTTTTTTGGCCAGAGAGCAACCGTACAAAAAGTCACGATTTCCTCCGGTGCTAGGATGGAGCGATCTGCTTTGTTGCTGCTTGCCACCAGCGCTACCCTCGTGGTTTCCGCCTCATTTCCGCCTCGTCCGTTTAGCCGAGGGTGCGGTTTCGTTAGATAACTGTTGCTGGAGCAGCAACACACAAAGCAAGGGGGGGGGGGGGGGGGGGGGGGGGGGGGGAGGTCCGGTTATTCGTTCGTTTTTCGGGGCCCCCTACGAGCTCCCGCGGCCGCTCAGTCCGCGTACCGTTAAATCCGCCACTGCACCCGGATCCGGAATCGGTTTCGCACCCGCATCCGGAATCGGTTCCGCACTCGGATCCGGGGGGGGGGCAATACGGTTGTCTGCATGCCATTCCGGTTTAGTTCGTGTAGCAAATTCACCTGGTTGGGTTTGTTGCAAGGGAAAACTTTCCATCTAGCTTTAGCCATGTTTGGGGCAACATTTTACAAGACTGGTCGGGCGGATGCAGCTCGACAGGAAGCTGGAAAGGGGCAGGTAACTTCGTAACACTTATCATAGGTTAAGTTATCCATCCAGTGTGGTATTAGATCAGGTGGCAGATGTTTTTGAGTCTGTGTGTGTGTGTGTTTTGTGTGTGCCTTCCTTGAACTTAGGAAGTTCCTATATGTTGCATCTGTTGGTGGCAAACGAAAATGTGCTTAGCATTCCATATTTTGCACAACTATCTCACATAATCCGATCGCAGTGTGGGACTATTGGGGGAAACTATTTGGCGTTTCGAAGGTTTTATCGATTTGTACATTCTTTTCGTTACCTGATGCTGAGATATCGATTTTTGAAGATGCATTTTCGGGAAGCTTGAACCTTCCAGTAAAAGAAGTTTTCGAAATGTCGATCAAATTCCAGGAACGTTTCAAAAGCTGACTCACATTTTTTGCCATTAGTGTACCGATTCAGCGCAAAGCAAGAACTTCATGGCAGGTTCAGGTTCAATAAAGTTTTTTTCCTTTAAACAGCTCTTAGCTGGATGCTTAACATGCAGAACCGTTCCTCACAAGACGCTTCATATTTCACGTCAAATCCTTTCCAGTTTCGTATCGCTCGCTGTTCGTCTCCCGTTCACGCTCGCTTTAAGAAGCTTTCGAGCGCATCGAAAAACTAGCCCAAGAGCCGAAAAAGGATTATCTGTTCGCCGGAGACACGGCCAGCGAATAAACAGAATTAAATTCATTAAACTGTACTTTTATCTTCATTAGGTGCTCTCGGGCCGGATACGGCGTTCGGCTTGTTCTGCTGGTTTCGTACTTACTTAACTTACCCCAGGGTTCTTGGGTACTATTTGAAGCGAAGGCAATTGCTAGTCTGGCCTGCACGTACTTCGGCTTCCGTAGCACAGTAGCAACAGCTGCTGTCGCTCGTTCAACGTTCGTTTGGGCAGTAAGTAAGCGACTTAGTGCGGTGGTAAGCTCAAAAGTTAGTTTAGTGCTAAATTAAATTTATCAACTATTTTCCACTGTCTGCCAGTTTCATTACTCGTTCTGGAATGGTCGGATAAGTTCCAGGCACTTTTTTGCGTGTGACGTTTTACATTCAAGTATGGTGAAGATTTTGGCCAAAGAAATGCTCTCACTCAAAACTGTGGCCTCTTGTCTGGGGGTGAGTAGTCCACAATTTGTATTTAAGTTGGTGGTAATGATTGTGCAAGTTTCTATTTGCCTTTTTTCTCTCTCTCTCTATCTCTCAATGCCTCTTAAAAGTTAAGGTTTTGTCATCTGTCTGATGTTTTTGGGTTTGGATTGGACGAAAAGTAATTTAGATTCTTTAAAAACAAAAAACAATACTTTTTTCGGGTTATAAAGTGAGATTTGGAAACGTTTAAGTAACGTTTAAAAGTTACAAAAAGTATTATTGTATATTATCGTCTGGTCAACCTTCACCAGAAGCGCCTTTTTCTACAAAACGCTCCTATCGAACGCTTGCATGATCATGGGTCTCATCATGTATGCGATACCGATCACAATTCACATCGAACCTGTTTGTCTGACGGCTCATCAGCATGCATGAATCTATTTTCAGGACCACTCCTTGCTGACGCATGCTGTCTTCTCCATAACCATCCGGAGAACACGGATAATGTAAATGTGTTAACCTGTTAGACCTTCCTAGTTCTAAGTTTGTAGATCTCAAGCAACTCATGGTTTAGCGTAACGGATGGGTTGTTGTCAATTGAGAATCATTCTCTTGTAAAACGGGAAAATCTCACTAAATGTGCGTGTGTGACGCTTTTGGTTTTCTGACGTACGTTTTCTGCATTGGAAATGTTGTAACTTTTACGGCAACTGGGAAGAATGCCTAATAGGTTTCTGTTCCATGTGTATCTTTGTGATTTGGGTTTGGGGACGTTTAACTGGTGACAAATGACTTTGACTTTTCTTAAATTCTATGTATCCTTCCTATTGCTGCAAATAGCTAGTTGATGAATTTATTTGTAGGATACAATCCGAGAATAGGCTTTATGTGATGGATGAAGACAAAAGTTACATGCCAAAATTTTGTACAGGAATTTTGGAAGTAAAAGTATGGAAATATAGCAGTAGTATTAATTCTAGAATTTATAGTAACACTTCTCCCATATCGTAGGATTAAGTCTGATGCACGAACAGATTATCTTAAATTCTCATGTGCATTCAACTTAATACATTCAGATTTTTTGGTATAGAATGATTTCTAAGACTACTAGTTCATTCGGTCCGAATACAGGACTGTACTTCGGGGTGTACGAAAATCTCCTGGTGTAATCAACAGAGAATATATTTTAAGTACTCTGTTAAACAAGATAGTTGTAGTGGTGTCTTGAAATGTCTTGTTGTGATATTCCTGACATCATTGACCAATAGACATGAGCTTAACACAAACATCTGTTCTACATCTGAAGGCAAAACTCGCAGGGGACTCGTGTCGGTGGTAATTTAGTGTCTCTCGTGTTGTTCCTTATCAAATACTCGAATATTTAGTTGCAAATAAAGTCAAACTCAATTGAGTAATCTTTACATGCCCTAGACAAGGTCCTGAAAAACGACGTGCCATTACGTATGGAAATTTTTGCGATCGTTTTTTGTACGCAGATGATGTTGCACAGTGTCCTGAGCCATCAATTCCTGCTCCATTCTTCAGAAAAAAATAATTTGAACACCAAAAGAGCTCTGTATATATATTTTTTTCTTTTAACTATTGAGTATTGTATGGATCGGATATTCACCTATGACAAATTGGAAGCCTTTAGTATTGGCCAATTGGCCAGATATAATGTCTACTTAAATTAAAGTAAGTAAATTGCCACTGGTACAGACATTATTCAACAATATAGCAGCAAATTTTCGAGACTACTTGAGACTACTATTCAAAGGGACTTTCATGTTGATTATAGTCCCTCACTACTCCTTTATGAGAACAAACTCCAGGCTTTCTTCTGTCAATCAAGGTTTAACCAGTAAGGTCTTGTTGTGCTATTAATTATCTAGCATATACCAACATATTTTGCGTATGAATGCGCGAGAAGTCTTGACCTATAATTTCTGACCTGGCCCATATCGTAAAAGCTTGTCCTGCGATTTCACATTGGCAACTCTAACCGTAACGAAGATATCACTGGAACGACCTACGGCTGGCCAAGTACACTTTTTCTAATTCTGAAGGCTAGGGTCAGGGACTGATATCGGCCGTGGAGATGCTCTGCTCACTCTCATAACGAAATTCTCGGTTCAAAATAAACCAAGCATGATAGCTTTGTTTAGTCGTAATGTTAACTTCAAATTCGAACCACTGATGGTTGTAGTTATACGAGTAGATAGCGTGACCCTGTTCATGGCAAATTCGAACGTAAAATATATAGATTTCCGATGTATAAAGCTAGTTAATGAAAGTGATGCTTCATCCGGTAGCGTGAGATCATGAACTTTTAAATAACATATTTTATCTAGGCACTATAAACACACTGATACCTATTAGTGGAACCCCTTGCAACCAGTGAAACTATGTCGATGTTCCCAGGATATTTTTTACAAATCAACTAAAACTCTTTCAATGACGCCCGTAAGGATTGAACACACAAAAAACAAATGCATGCTGTGTTTGATAATAGAAATGTATATTTTTAGCTAACTTTGCTCAATCCTCCAACCATCACTTGCCGATGGGTTATTAAGTTGAACTGCGGCGAACGTTACGCCAGGTGATGTAGGCTCCACATGTTCCAAGGAATGGGCAAGTTTCTATGATCTGTTTTTGTTCAATGCTTTCGGTCATGCATGAGCTTTGGAGAACCTTTTTGGAACAGACAGTTTTCCTTTCCAGCTGCGCGACGCTACCTACCCGACAGCTGCCGGTGATGTAACGGTGCTAGTGCGGACCGTGGCACACTGTACACCCGAAAGGCATCACATGTGTAGGCTACATCGACTACAGCGCTTGCCGATTGGTAAAGGTTGGTGATGAAGTGTGGTGTGTACGAACAGGTGCAACTTGTTGCTTCATTATGTTTTAATCAACACAAAACTTGTGGAGCACGGGCTGCTCGAGAGCCGGATGGTGACGGTAAAATCAGAAAGCCATCCATGCGCACCCGAAATGTTTGATGTTTGAAGTTATAGCATCGGTCCAATGGCTAGGCCAATGTTAAGGTGCCGGCATTTCATCATCGCAAGCATGAGTGAACTAGTGTTTGGAGGTCAAACGTGGAAAACCGAAGAACTCAACGAACATTACCGGGTGAATAATCAATGTTCGCCGTAATGGGGTTACATGTTGCCCACGAGCGATAGTTTGTGCGAATGTGTTGGACGGTGGTTGCAGTTGGGTACGAAATAAATTTACCATTAAGTATCATTTCAGTTTAATATGTTTATCAGAAGCCTATATTACTAAATAATTGTTGTTTTAAACGCAAAGAAGTGTGCAAATGTTTAGCTAAAAACTTACCCAACTGTACCCGCAAAGTAACTAATCAGAGCTGATGTGAATTTGGAGCACACTTACCTGTAAAAAAAAAGAAAAGCAAGATAGAAAAGGTATCAAAAGCGCGAAGGTAAGAATGATTGAACAGAAAATACAATTAAAAAAGGCGGATGAAAAGCTTGTAGCAGGAAGTGAAAACGGTTTGTGATCAAAATTAAGTTACATCCGCCTGCCATCCCGAGCAGGACGGCAAAATGCCGTAAGCTTTTTCGGTGTAGCAAAATTCTCTTGAAATTGTTTTCAAAGATATTCGAAAGACAACGCTAAACCGACGTTTGTCTGCTTGTTTTTACTTTCTTTTGCTTTGCTGTATGTCCTGCTTATGCGAGTAAAACAAGCAAATTTTATTCATACGGTGTCATCCGTTTTTCTTTTTCTCACTAGCAAAAAAAAAGTGGGGCGGAACAAAAAGAAAACTCCCCCCCCCCCCCCCACACACACACACACACACACACACACAAACGAAGAAACGTCTCATGATGCGCTCGCTCCGTTACACAATAATATCATTATTAGGTTTATTAGGTTTTTCTGTTTGCCAAGAGTTTGGCCGACCCGGCGAGTTGTGATTGATGCGGCACCACACGGTCCAGACACACACACACACACACACACACACACACAAACGAAGAAACGTCTCATGATGCGCTCGCTCCGTTACACAATAATATCATTATTAGGTTTATTAGGTTTTTCTGTTTGCCAAGAGTTTGGCCGACCCGGCGAGTTGTGATTGATGCGGCACCACACGGTCCAGTTGGGCGCCGGGCGAAAGGCAAATTCAATTGAGATATTAATGTAAAATTGATGAAATCTAGAAGCGAACGGTTCGACAGTGGGTTGAAGTTCGAGCACAGCGGACCAGATCTTAACTCTAGCTTTGAAGAAGGAATAGTTTTCCCAGTGGATTTCTGATTTCGTTGTGGTTAAGCGTCCGTAAGATAAGTCGTCTTTAATTTTATTAAACCATTGCATTAATTTTGTTACTTTTAAAATATGTATACCATTAGAAGGAGCATCAATTTCAACCACATATAAATCAAACGAAGTGAATAGCTCACTACTTGCCATTTCTCATCCCTACGTTCGGCTGCGGTCGTTGTAACGTTTGTGTCTGTGCGTGTTATTTTTATACGACTATTTATTAAAGATGATTGCGCATTTCGAATGGCCATCTTGTGTAAGCAAGCACCATAAGCAGCCTTCGGTGTGTGAGTGTGTGCGTGTGTTTTGGAGTTGGTTCTGCCCAGGGAGGATCTCGGAGAATTTCGCATTCTTTCTTCGACAGGTATGCAAAAATTCTTGCTGCTTCTTGGATGATGGTGAGGTACAGAATTTTCAGGACGTTTTCGCGTGCCCTTTTCCTCCCGGTGCGAGGCATTCCGGTTTGGTAGTTCCACTGTATGTGTGTGTGTGTGTGTGCTTTTTTTTCTTCGGTGTTGGCAGTTTTTCTTGCCGTTTTTTCGTTTTTGTTCCCCAGTTGGAAGAATATTTTCTTTCTGTTTGATTTTGGCCGCACGCAAAAAACTTCACCGCTCAATGTCTGGTCGAATATTTGTTTGGGAAATGTCGTGCGTGTACGTGTGCGGAAAAGGATGACATTTTTGTTGCTGGCAAGTTGGTAAGTTTTTATTGTCGAGGGGAAAAATATTTGTTTGTTTCTTTTTTTAATATTTGTTAACCAATTGATATGTAAGGGAAGAATGGAAATTAGCATTCAAATGACCATTACAAATTCCTATGTTATAACTGACCAACCAAGTATAAATATTGAACAAAGTTGCACAATTACAGTAGCGTTTAATAGATGTGCAACTAATGCATCAACTTGGAAATAATAATATAACAATTATTGTTTGAGCTAATATGAAAGACTGAATAGGAGGAAATTTAGATTTAAACCATTACTTTTTTAAGAATAAATTAAGAATAAATGTTTTAGTAGTAATGTAAACCATGATTTTGGAAGACTACAGTACCTACAGTACCATTACTGGCAATTTAATAGCTCCAAAAATCTGAAATCCTCATCAATATAATCTTATCTTCTTCTTCTCTGGCACTACAACCTCTTAAGGTCTTGGCCTGCTAGCAATTGCTAGCTTTCTGTGACTTATTCATACCCGTAGCTGGATAGTCAGTCCTGCGTACGGGGAAGCGGTCCGCCGGGATTCGAACCCCGGTCCTGCCGTGTGAAGACCGGTGCCGCTATCGGATACACCACCGGGCCGCCCCATATATAATCTTATAGTTGAAGGAATTACGTCAACGAGCTCAACTGGTTATTAACTTGAAATAATACTGAACGACGAATTGTCATAGTTATATGGATAAGAGGCTTACAAATAGTCTGTATTTATAAGCTCCCAACAGTATATTTCACGATATACTGCTAGCAAAGTGGCAACAACTTGTTTTGACAGTAATTTTCTTCATATGGCTTAATTCTTATTAGTTTGAACAGGTTTAAGGTTATGAACGGATTAGATGTATGACACAAACAGAAAATAAGCAACCTAGGCGTCTCACTTGACGTTACGCTAAGCTTTATGCAAAATTATGATAAATTAATTGAACGAGCAAACAGTACCTTTTTTTTATTTTTAAAAGTGCGGGGATTTCGATAATCCAATGTGTATAACATCTTTCAATTGTGACTTAATCCGCCCAATATTAGAGTATGGTAGCGTTGTGTCATTGAAGACATAGCAAAATTGGATAGTTTTTCGGGCTTCTATCTGATATTGTACGCTTATTCGTGTGCCCTAGATAGCATACCCTCGAGATAGCTGACTGGGATAGTCCAACCATAGACGGTTAGTTAGACTTTTTTCATATTAACGGATGATATCGTCATGGATTCTTCTTCACGCTTTTGATAAGCAATGGACTCTAGCGCATTGTTGTTTATCGAGTACTCAATTATGCATGACGCATTTCGCGCAGGTACACATAGGCTTCAGTAGATCGGTCATATCATGAGAATGGTACCGGATGACCCTGCCCTTAAAGCTCTTTTAGTCCATCCATCTGACTAACAGAGAACGCCCAAAGAGAGATGAAGTTAAGACGTTGATGCGTCCGCCAGAAAGGGTAGGATATTGGGTTTGGCTAACGTCGTTAGTATCAAGGATTGTTAAGCCGGGCCAAGACCGCGAAGCAGTTAAAGTACCTGATAACTAGGCTAGCAACGATAACTACTTTAAAATAAATGAAATCCTGCTAATGATCAAGATGTCTTGAGATCTAAAGTAAGAAAAAAAAATAGCAGTACGGCTTGGTCCTCTCTTGTTCGACTTGAGAACCTCGAGAGATCTTGATCTGCTATTAGTGGCTTCATTAACATGAACTCAATTTTAAATGTGAATGGCTGTCTTGAATAAAAAATTATGAAATACGTTAACTTAAGCTCGGCTATAAAGTATTAACTTGAAATAGTACGCACAGAACGTTTAAAATGATAGAATTTGGTTCGAAGCATATCATTGCAACAAATAAATAGATAAATAGACAAATAAATAAACGAATCCGTGTCACCAAAGCCGGTGCGGAGTTGAATTACAATTGAGCTAGTTCAGTGATTCTGAACTATGCCAAGTAGTGAACAGCGTTTGGTGAAATCCAGTTGCACACATCAGCATCAAGAAGACAAATATAGGGTGTATTTATGCTGGATAGTTTCCAGATGCGCCAGGATTATTCCGTTATGATGGGATTCGTAACCCAGTGCTGATGTTGCGGGACAACCCTAAAAAAGGCCTCTTTAAATAGTGATAAAATGTAAGATAAACTATTTTAAATCATAATTGTGTTAAAGATAACGTCTCATTTGCACAAATGGTCATAAGACGCAGCTAAAAGTAAAGATAATGTAATACTTCCATCGCATAACTTGCTGTAGATTGTTAACGCACAACAAAGCCACACCGTGAAGAGCGTGAAGTCAACAAGTTTATGCTTAGCCGTACATAAAACGGGGTAGCACTTTATTCGCACTCTCGGTAACGATCCGCCACTCGAACTCTTCCGACGCAATGGATTTCTTAGCATGGTGCAACATTTTTCTTTATAAAGCTTTCCAGACCCACCATCACTCGTGCCGAAACGAGATAGAAAGAGCAACAGATGGACGAACAAAAAAAAAAAAAAAACAGCTCAAAAACAATCTAAGCTCAAACAGGTGGTCGATCAAGTATAGGACTGCCGCTCGCGCTGATACTGCCACACCACAGGAGTTTGTTTTGCACTCGATTTTTTTTTCACTGTCCACCGCTAAGCTGTTCCTTGTTCAAATCCTCTCGGGGCTCGGGTTCGGAAGGGAAATCACAGGTCGGCACTGTGATACGCCCCAAAAAAAAAAAAAAACAGCTCAAAAACAATCTAAGCTCAAACAGGTGGTCGATCAAGTATAGGACTGCCGCTCGCGCTGATACTGCCACACCACAGGAGTTTGTTTTGCACTCGATTTTTTTTTCACTGTCCACCGCTAAGCTGTTCCTTGTTCAAATCCTCTCGGGGCTCGGGTTCGGAAGGGAAATCACAGGTCGGCACTGTGATACGCCCCTGTGCTTTGGGGGAGGGGGGACGGTTTTCTAAAGGGATACGGTGGATTTGATGGCCTCGGTTGGAGTGCGCTGACTTGCCGAGCCAGCCAGTCCGATATGGTCATGAGACCCCGCATGGCATTGGAGAGTTTTTTTGTGTTGTTGTTCTTGCTACCACACCCTCTTATGGCGTTTGCTGTGTCTTGTTATTTCCTTTCCTCGTAAGCCACTTGCTAAGGAAAACACCGGGAAAATGGATAACCGGTGGGTGAATAGCAGTTCACGCGGCGAAGCAAATGCCACTTTCAGTGGTTTTTGCCACCGTTTTATACCTTCGCACGTAACGTGGGAGTGCGAAGGAACCCGCACAACCTTCGCCGAGTTCGATCGAACCGGGGACAAACTGTTGCTGGTGAATATTTATGCTGTGCTGCCAGGTTCGAAGCACTTGCGAGTAGTGGCCGGTAGAGTCGTTTGCTAGTTGAATTGTAATAGCATCTCATAGTGTCTGTTGGATTGGGCTGTTTTGTACGAGTGTTACCACCATCAGATGGAACACGCATGTACCCAGACACTCACATACCCAACGGACAATAGGTTCGGGGGAGAAAGTTTAGTTGATTTTCATGATGGTTTCGGAGCATTTCTCTTCATTTTCGGCCCTTACAGCTGAAAACTCATCGAGCATCCATTTGTGCGGTGAGTGAACGGCTGTTAAGTGGGTGGAAGTTGGGTGGACTGTGCTATCCCGCCGTTATGCTGGTGGGCGTCGAAAGCGTAATATGATTGTGCGCACGCAAAAAGCATGTGTGTAGCGTCTAATGAAGATAGATCTGGGATGACGGTCCTGTCTCGGTTTGAGATGGTCAACAAAACTCGCACCAGTTCCCGGCAGCCGTCCAGGCACATTCCCCAGAAGGCGACACTTTCCCTTACCTTAGCGAAGAGGGCGTACTTTTGCCGGAACGGACACCCCAGCGGTGTGCCACTGTTCTGTGGTGTGTAAGCACTGCTGGGGATGGTTTTAGCACCGACATGGCGAACAAAGTGCCATTAAATTGCTTTTATTTGCTTGCGTCCACATCCGATGAATTAATGTAGGAAAGATGAAAGCATTATTCACCCGGACCTTCGGATGACCCGACGGATGATGGCCGCCCCAAAATGTATGCAAGAGTGTGAGTGTGTGTGTGTGTGTGGGGGGTGAACGCTCAGCCGTGCGACTCTATCTCGGTGCTGCCAAATACAGTGACGAACGTTTGAATGTGTTGCCGTCTTTCAGCCACCGGCGTCACACCGAAACTGTGTGGTAGAGTAACGCTTCTGTTTGCTCGTAAGTTCCCTGCATGGTATGGTACCAAACCTGGGGAAGCTAGGACTCGTGGAAAACCCGAATTGGCAGGGACACGCGAATGGCAAAAGATGCTCAGGATCAACAGGAAATTGGAAAAGTGGTTTTCTCGGATGTGTACGTTTGCCTTTGCGCCGAACGGTTGTGTCGCCGGGTGTGTTTTTTTTTCCTCCCCCCCTGTTATTAATATTTACTTTAGCTATTTGCCTCCTGGGGATAGAATTCGAAGATTAAACGGTACCGAAATTCCGTTCCTGTTTCTCGCTTTTCGATTATTGCGCTGACGCGCGGGTCGTATTTTATGTTGGTACAATATTTCAAATTACCTCAACCGATCGCAAACGGTTATGGACCGGAGCCAGCGAAAGACAGCGACAGTGATAGGTATGGTTGGTAGGGGAATAGGGTAAGATGATGCACGACAATTTGCAATGGCAGAAGCTCGTCGCTTGTCAACTTAAAGCCGCCGCCAAAGCTACTGATGCGAAAGATCGGAACGTCTCAAACTGTGAAGTATGATCGACGTCTCTTGGTTGAATGATAATAGATTGAAATCGGTGCGATTTTTTTCTCCCTGTCTATTGAACGCTTTCTAAAGACGCAACGATTTAGAAAGGAGTTGGCTGATATTTTGAGTGGGTAAGGTAAATAAAAATCCTGTCAAGCACATGGGTGATTTATTTTGTAAATGTAAAGTCGTTTGCATTGGTGGGAGCTCATTGTTTCGATTGTTGTTTTACAATTTTGTTTTGAATTATTCTTGTTCATTGTTTATTACTAAGACAAGCGAGTTTACTTAATACCTTTTCTCATTATTGTTCGGCACTAGAACATCGAGAGGTCTTGATCTGCGTTAGGAGACGAATTAAATCAGTCAAAGTTTCTATAAACTATCTCACCAACCAACCGTATCCATGTCATTTTATAGATTTGGTGCATTATTTTCACCCATAGTTTAATAGTCGTGGTGGGCTCGGTGGTAGATAACAACGAAAAAGTAGAAGAAGAACTTGTAATCGTAATTTTATATTATTTTTTTGCAGCCTTGCCATCAAATAAATGTATTTAAAGAATTAAAAATTATGGGATAACGTATAGGATGCTTTTGAAATGCAAAATAAAGCTTTTTAATAGATAATAACTTTTCAAGATGCAATTTACGCCTTGATATGAGTTTTCGCAATTATTAGGCTGGATTAATTAATTCGTCAAAGTTTTAGCGTATTAGTTTTTCTCAAAATGATTGAAGCTTCTGAGCTCGAATATCTGAATTAAATTTTTGAGATTGCGAGCTGAAGTCATCACAGATTTCAATATGATAAAAAATGCTAAGCAAACTTCATACCCCCAACTGCATGATAATTATGAAGTTCTGTTGAATTTCTCCAGTCTTCTAAGTATAATTATTAAAATTAATTATTAGCAAAATGCCGTTCTCCCAACGGT
Organism: Anopheles maculatus; assembly: GCA_002091835.1. NCBI lineage: Eukaryota > Metazoa > Arthropoda > Insecta > Diptera > Culicidae > Anopheles > Anopheles maculatus. The sequence continues at coordinate 146,998 of KZ062279.1, forward strand.
AAAGATAACAATGCAACAAATTACGGCATTTTACAAAAGACCATGCGTCTCCACCTCATTGTCATGAGCGACCACGCGTCCCCATCGTTTAGCAGTGAAACACCAGGCACCTCCATTAACATGCATCGTTATGTCGACACTGAAGATGGAGCAGCCAATTCCTCTTATCTTGCATCATAATTGACCTGTTTAGCATAACAATTGATGCGGCTTACACGGGAGCAGATAACTCCAAGTCGCTCGTACCAAGTACGATATCCTAAACGGTACACTCTTAACTCTCGCGAAAGATCCAATGAGTATTGTGAGCAAAACGTTAAAAACGTTAAATGAGATTTTCCCCTCCGAATGATTCCCACAACGTTACGCTTGCACGAGAGTGGTAAGACTCTTGAGCTCTTACGTGCTGAGAGAGTTTGAGAGCGATTTATCTGGGCATGCGCATAATCGCTCCCAATGAAAGCTTTTCTCTCTGACTCTTCCAGAAAACGTCTTTCTCCGAGCGATGGAAACCCATCTCTTTTCAGAATTAAATAGTAATGTGAGATTTCTACGAAATTTGCTTTCGCGATGGAAAAGCTTGAACGGTGTCAGTTGGAGTACAGAGCGCCGATGGTGCACAGCTAGCGCCCACACGCCGACATCGTTTAGTTTGGTGAAGAACAAAATCGCAGATCGCAATAATTACGTCCCGCAATTAGCACATCGATCGGCTATTCGGGTTCTTAATGATGCAACTCGCTCCGTCCGTACTTACCCATATCGTCGATGATGGGAGCCATCCGCAGTGTGATTCCAACTAATAGTAGGCACATAATCAGTAATAGGCATGCGGTCGCAATGATTGTCCATCTGGCACGTTGCGGCAGATCGTCCGGGTCTATCACCTGCAGAAGAGGATGGATGGAAATAAAATGAGTCCCTCGCAAGAGTGAGCAAACCGAGATGTCAGCGATGTGATAATCGCGACGGAAGCAACTGTATTCGACGAAAATGGCACGTCCTGTGCGTTGGCTTGACGTGACCGTGACGCGGCTGACGACGGACCATTAGGATTAGGCTCTAGTGCGCTACAGGTACCGGTCAGGTTTTAGGAAGAGGTGTAAAATCTGCTTGCTCGCACGTACAACAGTTGAAGGGTGAGCAGCGAAACAAAACACCTCTACCATTGCTGCTAAGCCCCGATGATGACGGTGAAAACGATAAAACATCCTACCGGTCTCGGCTTACCTTTACGCTTTGGTCGTCCAGATCGTGCACCAGAATTTTACGCTTCTTGTGTCTTTTCTTCTTACAGTGTCGATGGTGATGATGATGATGTCTGCTTCCGGGATTTACGTTCGTCCGAGTAGGGTGCCGCGCGCATGTAAAAAGATCGCAGACCGGGGTTGAAAAGAAAAGAATGAACCGTGAGATAAAAGTTAATTGATTTTGCTTGTTTCTTTCTTTCCCGCTGGTCGGTCGGCGCCCAAACCGGCCGGGTATGCTTATGCCATTTTTATTAGTTCATCTTGCGATCGGGTTTACAAAGGTGCCGGTCGTTTGGCGTACGCTTGCCAGTGTACGGCTAGTAACAGCAGCACTTCGGGGACAGCCAGCGCCATAGGGTGCTTGTTGGCGTCCGCGTCACCGGGGAGTCCTTGTTTGCCAACACGACCTGAGATTCGGTCTCTCGAGTGAAGTACCATCAGCGTCGGTCTTCAACCACACCGGACCCGCTGGCAGCTGTTTCTTCGTCTCGTATCGATCTTTGGCGGCTTGGCACGATACAGCCTTGGTACGGCATTCTCTTTCCGGTGGGCCGTACACTGTAGCTTGCAGTGCACGGTACCGCATCCAGCACATTCCGGACGTTGAGGTCACAGAGAACGACGGCACCGAGGCACTTTATGTTGCTCGTTATCCCGAGCCAATTCTTACCTGTGTTTATGCTTCCTCCTATGCTCAGGCACTATTGAATCCAGCTCCCCGTGACGTTCGGATTCAATTTGCAGTGAAACATCGTACATGAAGTCTTCGTCGTAGGGGAATTGACTACCGTGTGCCAGTTGCGAGACACATTCGTTGATGGGTTTGGTCGGTGCGGCAAGCGGGACAGGCAGGTGTGTACATGCGAGGAACATTGAGAGAAACAGATAATATGGTAAGCGGTGAGAAGACGTTCGGGAAACCACGAATGGGGAAGCGTTCTGAGAACACGGTGTACATCTTCTACATCTTCTAGTGCCATAATAATTTCTCATGCGTATGGCTCCAGTTACACACACACACTCGGAATGATATGGTGAAGAGCAAGTAAGCCCATCCATCCACCCAGTTTGTAATCGAAAAGGACGAACCATAACTGAGATGCGAGTCGTCCCAAAAAACCGGGTAATTGAAGAAATTCCCAGACTGGCTAACCGGCAGTGTGTCGTGTAAGGACTGTGGTGGTAACTGCCAAGTAATGCTCGAGATTTTATTGATAGCTCTTGGCTTACCCGAAGCTTCGTCTCCCAAGTACACAATCTGTATCCATCCTAATGAAAGGAAGTAACACAAATTAATCTGGTTCTGATTGTAATTAGCGACCAAGTGCGTGAATCAGCATATTTCCTGATCAAGCTTATGGGCGGGGGGAAGGCTCAACGGTACATCATGTTGCGAGTGGTCGTTGTGTACTTGTGGTAGATTTCGTTATAGTGAGGTGATTTGAAAGATATGTATTGCCTAGGGTTGAGTGAGGTACATGGAAGGTAAATTAAAGTAACTTTATGGTAGCTTTAATGGTAATTTGAGTTCCACATCTTTATAATGTATAAACTATGAAAATATAAAACAAATGAAGAAAACAGTATAAACTACCAACGACTAAGATAAAAAATTGTAATAGAAATCTATTATAAACTAAGCCGCGTTTTTGTATGTATTTTGACGTATGGCGGCTAAAATGCTCTTAGTTCTTTATACAAACTGACAGGCAAAAATAGCCAGCGCCAAAAGCGTTATATTTATGTATTTTTTTGGTTTTCGTGTTTCTTTGCCATGGTTAGCCCATGTCAAAGATGGTGTAGAAATGTGAACAAAAAAAGTTGCTAGTTTTTATGGATGAGATTCGCTATAAAAAAAAGCTCTTTGTGATAGTATTCGTGAGATTTACATTTAAAAAATCATATTATTTACATAGACTTTATGGCTTACTACATTTAGTCATGAGACATTGCTTGTGACTACATGCTACAGGAGGATACTCAGTACTGACGATGTCAGACATTTATTTTGTTTTATATGTGTATTGTGTATTTCATGTGAGTAATTGAAGAATTAATTATGATCACGAATTAGTTTAATGGATGGATTCAAATTTGTTGTTTAAAAATATTTTTACATAAAAAGCAATAAAAAATAACGCTTTGGCGACGGATATCAAAAGAATTTTGACGTAGCATGGAGATAGACAGGTTGTTATTAAAATGGATTCTACCAAGAAGCCAAATTATAATCTTTAAATGTCACACAAGTTAGGCTTGCTACAAGGCATGAGTCGTGTTATGAAAGCTCTTGTTTATGACATCTTATCAAATTAAAATTATCCTATTCTTAGAACATCCGTACTATCTCACAAAACAATATACTAAATGGTAAGCCTACAGGGAATATGAAACTTTGCGACATATCTTACAAAAGCAATCCCGAATTTAATTAAACATTGTTTTAAGTATGCATTTATCATTTTAACGATCTATTCAAAGCACTCCATTTCCTAAGAAAATATAAAATTATATAGGGATTAGATGCTTGAAATCTTAGTTTGTTATAATTTAAATTTCGTTTGTCCCATTAAACATCCATAGTGGTCTTAAGGGCTTTTTAATATTTTTTTTAATAGAAAACAATTATCTAAACAACACTGAACAAAACACTACATGGAAAATTGCATCTGTAACTACCGCAAAGCACGAAATCTGAGACTCTTCGTGCACCCATCAATCACATCAAGTGCAGCCTTAAAACCAGGAGTGTTAACAGAAAGTTACAATACTTTGTCGTGTGGTGCACCACTTCATCCACTACCACTACTACACGTGACACAGAGAAGTGCTTTTCCCACTAAAGTTTGTCAGTAACTGTTCGAATTGACAAACCCACCAACCCGACGCTCT
>KZ062279.1:151235-178622 GCA_002091835.1 Anopheles maculatus
CCACCACCCCGACGCTCTTCATCGACTTCGGCACCATGTGCATCATACTTACAGAGGTTGATTCGGCGGACGGCTGAGGATGCAATGCTGGAGGCCACTGCCGCCGACGGTACCGCCACCAGCGCCCGCCCCTGTTCCGCTGCTCGTCGACGGGAACACTATGACCGGGTCCGAGCATCGCTTCAAATATTCTAGAACAGGAGGATGAGTAGAAAAGTTACTTTGAGAACATCGACCGTTCCAGTGACATCGACTTTTGCTGATGGTGAAGGTGGTGTAGATGGTGTTGGTAATGATGGATGCGCGAACACGTTCGTGCAAACGTGTGAGAGGGTGCTGCTAAAGAGCATAGGTGCTGCATATAGAGGAGAGAACCAACGGAGAGAGTAAGGGTAGCGAGGAGCCTGCAACAGTGATATGATTGATCGGAGGATCTGTGGAGCTACTTCAAGTTGGGGCCAAGTTTTTTGTTTGTTCTTGCCAACTGAACTAAAGGAAGTGAGGTTATAGTGAGACACTACACACGTTACTGCCATTTAGTACACTTTACCGTCATACTTACTGTACTTCCGCTTGTTCAGCTTCTCCTCGTCACTCTCGTTGATGTCGTACCCCATGATGTAGGAGGAGTAATCGTCGCCATGACCGTATCCGCTGCTCTTACGATGGTGATGATGTTCCTTGGCGCTCGATCGTCGTGTGCCGGTTACGGTTGGCCGATAGTGCAGCTCAACATCGCAGCTCGATTGTTTCAGGAAGCTCCGAGACTTACGTTGTGTCTGCGTTGGCTGATTCGGTTGTGGTGGACCAGCTAGCAATGCTGGTTGTACGGTTCCCGTCGAACCCGTTCCAGCAATACCATCCGCAGCCGTAGCGGGTACTGCGGCAGATCCTTTGCTGGCCCGCCGGGAAGGAATGGGCGAATGAGCGTCGGAGGAAGGATGAGTCTCGCCGCGACAGAACGAGTCGAGCAGGATCGACGGTGATGAGGGCCGCTGGTGTTGCTGGCGAGCATTGGTAAGATGGTGCTGCTGCAGCTTGACCAGATCGCTAACCGGCGGTGAATGTCGTGCGGTAGATGCTATCACAGGTAGATTGGATGCCGTCAGCTGGTTAAAGCTTTCGATGAGTCCCAGCGGAGGCGAAGACGGCGCCTCTGGCTGTGGCTGCTGCTGCTGCTGTACCGACGCGGCCCAACCGATGGACACCGCACTGGCTGTATGGGGCTGCGTTAATTTGTTTCTCTTACTAGCGCTACTACTACTGCTATTATCGCCTAGAACTAGTGCTGACTTCTTGCTGCCGCCAGCCACCTGGCCGACCGGCTTGTCCTTCACTATCACAGTGGAGTTGTTGTGTTGCTGCTGCTGCTGCTGCTGCTGCTGATCCCGATCCGACTGGCTGAGATCCACCACGAACGAGGTATCACAGTCGATGGCGCTCGCTTTGGTCGACGACTTTGTCTGCTGGTAGGTGGCCGTGCTGAATGTCAGATGGCGTCCCTCGGCCGCTGGCTTCTGGCGTGGCAGTATCGGGCTGTTCTGGGCGCTGATCGATTTCGCTTCGAGCACCCGCAATCGGTTGGCAACGGCATTGCCGGCAGAAAGGTACGACCCCAGCCCGTACCGTGACCGGGTCGAATTCTTAATGATAGATATGGGTTCCGATGCGATGCTCCGGCGCATATCGGACACATCACTAACGCCGTCCAGCTCAATCGAAACATTCGTCGCACTGTCCTCCATATCGTAGTGTGCGCTGAGCGGATCCGATTCCGGCTCGATCTCGATAGAGACCGGTTCCAGCAGGGAGGACTTCCGGGGTGCGCTAGCAGAAACACGGACGCCACCGCTTCTACGGTTTTCGAGCGATTCGGGACTTTTCGTCGAAACGGATTCGGCAACGGACATCCTGGACATCCGGGTGCCGACCGTCGCCGACTCACCGTTCGCCGCACCATTCGCCGCTTCCTCGCCATAACTCCCGGGCTCTGTGCTCGCCGTTCTCACAACCACATTCCCATCGGCATCGACCAGCGACGAAAGGTCACCAATCTCCACTATAACCTCATCAACGCCATCGCTAATGGTGGAGTTTTCCGCGGCATGACTCGCTTCCGGCAGTGTGAGCCCATAGCTATAGCAACCGACATCGGTCCCGTCACCGGCCCGATGGTGCACAGTTCCATTCTGTCCCGGCGAACACAATGGTTCGTCGGCCGCGTTTGCCCCGTTGCTGCTGTTACTGTTGCTGGCGGATACCTCCCGATGGCAGCAACTACCAACTCCCGCCCCACCCGACGATACCTTGCGCCCGAAAAGGATACGCCGCAGGAGCCGTGACTTTTTGTGGCGCTTCTTCAGCTCACACTCACGCTTGATGGCCAGTATCTTGTTTTCGACGAGCGTCGAAAAGACGGCCTCGAACTGGATGGCCCGGTTTAGGTCCTCCAGGGTGCCGTTGGTGCACACGCCCTTGTCCACCTTCATCGTTGCCGGACCGCGGTGTCCGTCCGCCCGCTACCTCGCACGAGGGCGGATGAAGGTCACAAGCGGGCGATTGCCTTTGCCAGATTTGTTACCGATGCTACGCTACGTACGCTCGAGAACCGTGCTCGCTGCTGCCAATACACGCCGGGTAAGACTAAACTTGTTTGACGCTTGCTCCGGTTATCTGTGGTGTGTGATTTTTCGTTTGTATTTTGTCCGCAGTTCCTTTCGCCACATTTGTTCTGTCGTGGTGTGAGGAGGGTTTTTATGCTTCTATGCTCATTCTGTTCCCACACATATGCTCCTTTTGTGCGGTGTGCGTGTGCGTGTTTTTCGAGTGAAACCTATATTAATTTGCATATCAATGGAGCAGAGCAGCATAGTCATGTGAAATTTTATATTTGTCAAATTTGCTAGCGTTTGTTATTTTCCCAGTGAGAACGGTTGAACGACGTATGGAAGAAATGAAGACAACATCCTGAAACGAGAATAATTACAAAAAAATTTAGTAAATAATTGAAGCTTAAGGCTTTGTTTGAAAATAATTCAAACGGACAATGTATTAAAAGAAAATAATGTGGAAAAAATACGATTTGATTACATAAAGAGTGACAATACTCATCGACGAAGACGAAAGAAACGGATTATCATTCATGTAAAAGCAAACTAAGGCAATAGTTGGTGGTGATTCTTTTGCGCCTGTGATGTCTTCAGTCGTACTGGAATAATTTGCACATGGAATGAAGTTTTCCTATCTGTAGGACGTTGATTGAAAAACTTGTTCCGCAGTGGGGAAGCTCGGTTAATTACTCTTTGTGAGACAATAATCATAGAGTTTCTCTACCGTTTCATCATGTGCGTACAACGTGTTCGTTTTATGGAGGTTTTATGAATAATATCACGAGTATAAATATAAGATGGTTCCACCAGTGCAATTCAATTTTGTTTAATGTGGCTACACTATCATTTAAAAAGCTTGTTTTCGTACTAGTTTTAAGTAAAATGGAATTTCTGTTTCGCTGTTTCAATATAAACTAAATGACTGTCAAAAGTCATAAAAATATAACTTAAGTTTATGGTATCCATAATCGATTATGTCAAAAGTTTCAATTCAAGTTTGAATTAAAGATACAAAACTGTCAGCTTAACTTCATCAAGGTGCATCGCAAACTGCAATCGAAATAGAAAAGACTCTGTCATGCCAGCCATTTGTCATCGTTTCGAAGGATTGAAAATGATATGAAAGCTGTTAATATAATTGCCTTATGCTCAACCAAAGAGACATGGCTTCAAAGCCAAGAGACATTGAATGAAGTTTATTTATTTGGACACGACTGGGTCTATTACGATAATCCATAATGTCGTACACCTTATGGATACCCTGGCTTTATTTCATTAGCGACAGCTAAGTCGAATATAGTGTCAAGATCATATTTGGAGGGATTAGCTGGTTGTGGTGTATTATGAGTTGCTATAGCCTGAAGAAACGATAACTGGAGAGCAGGAGTTATGGTTAACGATAACAGTTTATTCATTTAAGTCGAGTGTTTAAAGAAAAACGGCCGCAATACGCAGATAGACACGGCTTAGATATTTTGCTTAGAAAGCGTAGTTAGAAACGATGAAATGTGAAGTCCTTCTCCTCGTTAATTCCATGCGTTGTGATGAACACTGAATGCATAACCTATTTTCCTGATTAAATAATCCATTGTGCAAAAAAAATTAAAGTCCTGATACGGATACACTTATTATTATCAGGTCTATAGATAAGTTTTGACGGTTTTTTACGGAGTTCCCAGCGCGCTTCAAAGCGCGACTCAAACGCATAAGTTGTCATCGGTAAACGTCACCCGTGACGATTTCGTTTGGTTCCAGCACTTCGTGGTACACCACATCCAGCTGGTCCCACCAAATGCACAGCATGACCTTGGCGCCATGAATGTTCCAATTGGATGTCGAGGAGGAAGCATGTCCCCGGTAACCATACGTTGAATTACGTTTTGGGTTGTCGTAATAAATCCACTTTTCGTCGCCAGTAACGATCCGGTGCAAAAAATCCTTTCGGTTATGCCGTTGGAGCAGTTGCTCACAGGTGACCAAACGGCGTTCTATGTCACGGGGCTTTAACTCATGTGGTACACAATGCCCTGTCTTCTGGATCTTACCTAATGATTTTAAATGCTGACAAATGACTGGCTGAGTAACCCCAAACGTATTTGCCAGCTGATTCTGTGTTTGGGTCGGGTCTTCATCAAGTGCTGTCTCCAGTTCTCGATCGTCGTACTTTGTTGGTAATTCGGACAAAAAAAAATTGACACTTGTAAACCGTTGAAACCACCTCTGGCAATATTCCCTCATTATACGATGGGTCTACGGTGGACCGTAAAAACTTATTTATAGACCTGATAACAAAGTACCTTACCGAACAATTTTTACACTCTAATGAATCTCAGTGTTCAGGTTAATTTTAATTTTAATTTTTTTAAAATATCATCGAATCCATCATCGAATATTTTGCATATTGTTTTGTACAAGAAAAAAAAATATTATAAAGACAAGTTACTTCTTACATACATTCCACTACAAATGACTATGATTTGAGACAAGCCAGCAAAACAAACATGATTAAAATCAATTGCATTCAATACAAATTTATAAACATTGATACAGGAAGTGTGTGTATCTGGATAGTGTAACATGCGAAAATAAACAAAATGAATCCCAAGTAAACCTTTCGAACAAGTCTTCGCATGCTGTTTATTACTAGTGAAACAATTGACGCTTTCAAAACAGCGACCGTCTAATATTGTTACAGAATTTGTCAACCCTATACTTCACTAACCAAGATTAATTAAATCCGCCGTCATTTTCTCAGTGTCACATAAGCAAAAACAAAACCCTCTTCGAAGCAAAGAATCCACCGGAAAGGGTTTGTTTACATTAATGAATATAAATGAGGTGCCAAAATAAATACGAATAATTGAACCAACAGTTTGATAAACATTTCGATGTGATTGATTCGGGGTGATTCATATTCGCTTCCATTTTACTGCAGTCGCTTCTTCTCGCATGACCATGGCAGAGCTGTGTTTCGGAGAGTTTGATCACGATTAATGACATCGCGTTTAGGGTTTTGGGGGAAATCGCCACGTGGACCACTCTGTTTTCGCACTGGTGGAAAGTGTTTGTGTTGCGATGCTTAATTATCATTACGGCCAATTTATTTTAATTATTAGCTAAGATGCAACTCAACAATAATCCATTTAATGGAACGAAAAAGTAAGCTTTAATATTAAGAATATTAGATGAATTTTTGTGCATAAACTTCTTCTTCTTCCTTGGCACTACAACCTCGTGAGGTCTTGGCCTGCCAGCTATTGCTAGCTTTCTGTGACTAAGTTGTACCCGTAGCTGGATAGTCAGCCCTGCGTACGGGGAGGCGGTCCGCCGGGATTCGAACCTCGGTCCTGCCGTGTGAAGACCGGCGCCGCTATCGAATACACCACCGGGCCCCTGCGCATAAACTTATCATGATATAAAAAAAAGAATATTTTATCTTATAAATGTAGTCCATGAGAGCAATGACACCATCTGCTAGTGTTTATTGAACGCTAACAAAGAACGTGTGGTGTGAGAAACGCCTTAACTACCACCATCAGCATTCTAGCAACACGCCAACAGCAAACGGTTTTGATGAAGCACTATTAACAACTCAACACACCAAGCATCGAGTGTCACGGTAAGACAGCTACGTACCACTTAAATCGAAGCATCAATTATGCACTTTGTATGCATTGCATCAACGATCGATGCGCTCGCCCGTAGCTGAGGTGAACGTGAACAGAACAAAGATTTGGTGTTTGCATCTCAAAGTGTGAGTGTGAGCTTATGAGCGTGTTCACACGTCGAACTAATTAAGCGTCGCGTCTGTGAAGCGTCTCGTGCTACAAAGTACGTTCAGCAAATTCATAACCATTTGCCCGGCGTGCTGGGGATGTTTCTTATAAATAAACAATGTTTAGATAGCTTTGGGACACTATGTTTCAACTTTTTTAAAAGAGTTTATAATATAAAAATTAACCAAACAGAAATATCGCAACCGTAACTCAGAGAAAAAGCTTTAAAAATGTTCTTTTTTAGCTGTCTGAAACGAACAAACTCGGAACGTTCTCGTCCGAAGGAACCGGTTTTTGGGAAGTATATGATGGAAATGCTGCCACAGCCACAGTGTCAGTGAGTAAAGTGTGAAAACAGCAACCGTTAAAAATTCATTCACTGCTTTCGCTTCGGCATGGCATGCGTCTGTACGGTGGGAATTGAATACGTGGCGGTGTCCTCGCATGTGCCACTTCTTTGCGAGTGCTTATCACTCGTTCACGAGTGTGCTCTGGGGCGCGTTGCCGACATCTTTTACGATCAATTCCCGGTTTTTATATCTTTTCATTCCCAGCCAGGCAGTTGCTTCTGCTGCTGCTGGTTTCGGCCACACAACATAAGAGTGGTAAACCTCGGCAGTATGTATGCGTGTGTGCTTGTATGTGTTTGTATGCAGTGCAATTAAGTTGTGATTGTGTTGGATGTTGTTTTATTTTCCATTTGTAAATCAGATCCTTTCGCATCCTTCCCAAAACAAAGCGCGTGTGTGTGAGAGAGAGAGAGAGCGAGAGACAGTCGCACACCCTACTTGAAGCCACGGCTTGGGGAATAAACATGTGCTCATAAATTTGTTATGAACAAATAAATTTGACAGCCAAATGATTTCGACTTGCGGCGAATAGCGAAAACGTGCCCGAATGCCATTGTATCTCGTACTGTACGGTGGAGTCGCGTTTGTAACTTTTTAACAGATTGTAAATACTGCGCTTTCAATCGATCGTGTGCGAGCTTTGGTGCTGGAATTTCAAATAAAATGAAGCAAAAAGTCACAAACAAATAACCATCGGAACACGATTTATAAACGACACAAAAGGCGCAAACGATGGGAGAGCTTGCGATAGCGAAATAGTGTGAAAATGATTAATGGTGCAAAGGTTAAAGATTTAAACATGATTTTTGGTCGGGAAATCAAAAAACCAAACAAAGCGTGTACTGTACGGCTGATTTATGTTCGCCGGTAACCAGCGCTATATATATGTATTGAGCTATCCATAGGTCTTCCCGAGCCGGGTCGCTTTGACAGGCCGGAAGCTTAAATGTATTATGTGCGATTTTTGGGGTTTTCCCTTTTTTCCACGTTCCGCACGTTTCGCTGTGGCTCGTTTGGTAATGCGTGAATTATGATTTCGCTTCGGGATCACCACCAATTTAGGGACGCTCGCTGAAAGAGGGTTAAATTGTGCGCATTGCGGGTTTCTTTTTTTTTATTAGAGTGTTTAAAACCGATGCATCAACAACAAACGGACGGCGTAAAAGGGGAGAGTGATTGTAACATATTTTGATGACTGGGCATTTATGAGTATAAAGACTGTCTTTGGTTGGTCTGACAAAGGTAAAGTCGTGTTTGTTTTTTCTTTAATGAAGCGTGGTTATGAACCATTAGTAAAGAATAATCCTGGAGACCTGTAAGTTATGCTGTTGAAACAATATATTACATTACTACGGCATTAGATCTACAAGGCAGGAGCCAGAAATTACAGTAAGCCAGGATAGAAATTAATGTGTCAACTGATGAAAGGATTTTAAAGCTATTTTTTTTCCTATAAATTTAGATCGTTTCTTAGTCTTATGAGAACATCACATCTGTTGGTCATTTTTTTAATTACGATATCAATATAAGAGCTAAAGCCGTATCCATCATCCAATATTACCACAAAGATTTTGATTTCTGAAGCTATAGCAATAGCTCAAAGATCATCATTCAGCTTGCCAGCAATTTTTTCAGCTCTTTTTCCGATAGAAACAATGGCAGCATCATCTGTACAACGATTAATTACACTTTATTTCAAAACTTTCTTGATGTCATGTATATGCATTATAAAGAGCATTGGTCTTTGGATGCTTTTGAATGATGGGTTGGATTGGAGTGTATTTCTGCCATAAGTAAGAAGTCATATTGTGTTTGATTTTTGTTTACAATTGCTATCGAATATGGGACAGGTTCTGGTTTCCTGCTAAAACTGATGAGAAACCTTGAAGGATTGATGACTTAAACGATTCGTACAGGGATTAGTGCAATATGCTGGACGTCATGGAGATTGTTGGGCGAAAGCACAACCGTAAGGCATCAATCTACGGTTCCAAATCGGGTCCAAATCTAAAAAACTTGCTGAAGCATGATCTTAAGTATATGCGTATTTTATTCAACTTCTATAGAGTACGAGTTAGGGCGGCTTGGATGGTAGATGCGACAGCGGCGCCGGTCTTCACACGGCAGGACCGGGGTTCATGTCTCATCTGGGCTGTTCCCCCATAGTGAGGACTTACTATCCAACTATGCGGTAACAATAAGTCTAGTAAGCCAGAAATGGCAGGAATGATCTAAGAGGTCGTTAGGCCAAGAAAGAAGAAGAAGAGTACGAGTTTGTTCATCAAACACACTGAGCTTTGGATGAATATCGGGAAAGTGGCGTCTGGTCGGCTTTGTAAAATCAATACGAGAGTCGACGCTCACATCAAGAGATTTAGCCAGTCGTATAGACAAAGTGCACACAATGTTCCTTTGCTAATACAGTCCCATGTGCATGCCTGTAAAAGGTTTTGACAGATCATTACATTTTGGATTGGATATAAAATTATCGAATGACAGATGACAGTACTATGGTCCTATGAGTTGCAAGTCAATTTATATAGATGCCACTGCGGTAATAGTATATAAACTTACTGCCAATCTAGTTAAAAAGTGATTTTCAAACCACAACGTTTCCTGCTTAGTTTGACCTGCACAATCACGCGATCTCAACCCAATTAAGAATCTGTGGTAGATTGTGAAAATAAAACTATGTGAGGTACTTTGTACAAGATCCATTGTACAACAACGCCAGTAAAGTTGCAGCTACACTGGATAATACTTCTGGATCTACACCGATGATGACTTCATCGTCTTCATCGTCATCGTTTTCATCGTCTACCAAGTCATCGCCACATACACAGTCCCCAGAAGCGTTCTTTTCACCAACCTCGCCAGTGCTTGTAATAACAGAGAGTGGAACGCCTTAGCCTGCATAATGTCTACGTGGATCTTCTGGCTGGTTCGAAGATCCCCTCATTGGATGGCATCCATCAAGAGATGTTGAAGATAATTGTATTGCGTTCTACAGTCAAAGAACACCTTGATGATTTGAGCACCAGGACACAGGAAGCTCTCTTAAGCGACGGACTCCTCCTGCGATCGTGAACCAGGACGTATCATAATTCAGATTTGAACATCCATACCACAGTTCGAACGCAACACTACAAGGTGATCTCATAAACATAATTTTTCCCTAGCTAATTGCTAGCATAACTTAAATATAGATATGATCTCTTATCATATGAGATAAACTCTTTAAAATTGGCTAGTCTATTTTTAATTCCATAGAACCTCGAACGACGAATTTGATCTAATAATACTGTGGCCAATGCGGAAAAACTTCTGATTGTCAAGGTCATTGCTATCAAAACAATATGCTGTCCAACCTTACAGACAAGAAAAAAATATAATAGTCATAAAGAAGTTATAATTATTAATATGTATAATATGTCTACCATTAGACGCTAATGTTATTTCGTATATTATCCCGTTTCAATTGCCACCTAATTTAAATGAATTTCTTCACGTCGGTATTAAAAAAAATATGTATAAATGTTCTGATGCGCTGTGTATGGTGTAAACCGAAAAGTTTCTCCTAATGAATCTTGGCAGAAAGTTTCACCTTCAGCTGAAGATTATCAAACGACGATAATGGAAGCAACCGTTTGCCATTAAGTATCCGACTGGGTGGTAGTTTCTGTCCGCCCTATGTTTGGATTTTACCGACTGGTGCAGCAAACAGGTGGTAATTGATTTAACTTTTCGGTTTTGTTCTCGGTAGTTTGTTTGTGCCGTCACCACTTTGCAACATGCCGACCACATCACAACCACTTGCCGATTGTCTTTATACGTATTTTTCGCTCTTTGGCTTTTTCGATGTTCGGTCATTTTGTTTTCCCACACCAAATGCTGCTTCACTGTGCCAGATTGTTAATGGAAGTTACACCTGGCGTTTGGAAAGTGTACCGGATGATGATTGTTTTGTATTTTTTTTTTGTTGCTTGCTTTCCACCACTGCAAAGAAACAACCTTACCCAATTGCTCCAGTCTGTAGAGTTTGTGTGTGTGTGTGCGGGGTTACGGTTTACACACACGACTGACCTATATAAATTTCTCCCGTGCGCAATCACGCGGCCGTGCGGTGGTGTTGGAAAATTTGGCACTTGGCCATAGGCATTGGGGTTTGGCAATTGTTTACATTTGCAGGCGGGGGAGTTATGCCGGATCTTGGGAAAATCAAACACCGCGGTCGATGTGCGCCATGTGCAAGAGGTCAGCGGCACGGATCGGTATCGGTACGTTTCAAGATTTCACCACCGACGAAATGCAGCGCCGTGGCGTGGAAACGCACTCGGTACAGGTACAGAGCCGTCCAACGGATATGAGTGACAAGTGTGAAAATGGTTAGGGTTTTTTTATTTATTTTGTAGTTTTATGACTCATATGATTGTATTGATTTTTTACACATTAAAATCACCTAAGAAAGCTCCTAAAGTACTTTAATTTGCATAACTACAAGTGACTTAGATTCAAATTTTAGAAGAAATTGACAACAGTGTTGTTAATGTCAGCTTGCATTGATCTAATAATGTTATTTGCACGGAGTGGTTTGTTGTTTTCTACAGATGCGTTTGTTTTTGGAAGGAGAATTAATGCAGGGCAATTTATAGTACAAACCAAAGTGTACTGAATTACGTTGGAGAAACTGATTGTAAACTGAAACTGAAACACACTCCTCCTACGCCACTGGAAATTCTTCAGGCCACTTTCAAAGAAATCAAAACCGTAACTTAATACTCAGATTTTTGGCATGGTGGAGAACGAGAGACAGAACAGAACAGAACTAAGATTTGAAAAACCCCACTAAACTGTTGACATAAGCTCTAGCCATAAAAAATAGATTTACTTATAGCGTTCCGCTAGAGTCCGTCTACCAGATAATGACGATTCAAATTTCAATCGGTCCATTGGGCTTATCATATTACAGGACAACAAAAAGACCGCTCGAAATTATGGTGCTAACGAAGAATAAAATCTACAAGCAAATCAGTTTCATACTCTAGAAACTCCGGAAGTACCGAGTAACATAAGCATCGTTTCGACAATGGTATAATAGACAGTGATACTCACGGACAAGAAAAGCCTGGTGTTCATGAATATTATTGGTTTGTCTATTATTGGTTGTTAAGGAACATGAGGATCTTAAATTGCCGTCAAAAACAAAAGTTCCTAGGGCAGTTTCTTATCGTATCAACAACAATCAACGTTGTTCATCAACTACTAGGTCTTCCGGTGCCATACTCAAGACATAACTAGTCCACCGGAGTCTGGTGAGTCTAATTCGTAAGATTTCGGTAATACTCGTCATTGTATTGGCTTTGGACAGCGTCCATGTCTCAGAGGCGTATGAGCGTACTGCGTCTATACAGGTACTATACAGTCTCAGCTGCGTCCGTCGTGGCAGGGATTTTGAGTGGAAAAGTTTCCTCAGGCTGTAGTATAACTGGATATAAGCAAACACTCTTGCGCGTATTTCAACTTCAATGTTGTTATCGGTGCTTACGTTAGACCACAAAGATGTGAAGTTTTGGATGACTTAGAAGGTGCGATCACCTATCTGTACAACTGTACAACTAGAGGTTTAGTGTTATATCGATCCTTTAATAAGCTTCTGCAATATAGGAGATTATCAAACCAATGATGTCGATGTTATGAACGTATACCTTGTTCTGATTCATGAGGAGACAAACACACCCATCTCCCTGGTAGTAGCAAAGAGCGCTGTAGGTTTTCCATTCGACTACACCTGGCATATGATGTTAGTCATTGTGATTTTTACAAGCTCGGTAAGTCTGCCCGAGATTCCAAATGGCGTCGTATAGTTTATCCTTTTAAAATTGTTGAAGTGATGGTGGGAGTATCATTAACGTTAACACTTGCCCAAAAGTTTTTAAAAGTGATTGTCAGTTCGTGTGTAAAAAACTCTCTCTAAGAACAGCGTTCCTCAAAATAGTCCTCCTTGCGGACAATCTGGAGTATGAGTGTCCTGTATCTTGGTCATATTAAATAGTTATTAGAAAAAGAATACTCTTTACAAACGAGGATATCAGAAATTGATTATAATACTGGCCTGTACCACGACTATTACATTTAGAATATTTCCGATAGCTGCTCTATAAACTTTCATTGAAAAGCGTCGTGACTTGTTTGCATGATTTAATATAAAAATAGAAACAACCCCATCGTACTTCAAACGTACAACTTTATCAACTTCGACAGCTTTATGGACAATACTTTACAGCATGTTGCATGACATGTGTTTCAATCAAACTTTTCATTTTATCTTACCACTCAATCTACTCCCTATCGCTGTACGTCTTAACCATCTGCTCCAGGCCGGAACGCCGAGAGAAGATATAAGCGTGTTTAACATAATCCGACCCATATGTGGCAGCGACATGAAGCGAATGTATGTAATAGCTCCTTCTTTGGCTCTGCACTACACGTATAAGTACGCTGAAGTAGTGGCCCTAAGACGGCACCATACTCGGAAGGGATGCCAGCACGAACACGAAACCGAGCTTATTGGCATTTTTATGCATTCGATAATCCTTTCCTCCTTTCGGTTTCGGTGCGGATTGCCACTTTCGTAATAACATTATAGCTTCGGCTTGAGTACGTTTCGGTGCTTACCATAATAAGGAGCGACGGAGGATACGAAAAACAAAACTGAAACGGTACGACCCCAACACAGGATATGGTCGATGATTGGCAGTGATGATAATGGCAACGATCGCTTAACGGTTCCCGCTGTTAGTTTGGCACGGTCGATCCGAACGATTTCCCGATTGTCTCTGGCTCGACATGAACCCCGCAGTGGCAGTGAGGATGGATTTCTTGATTTTGTTTGTTTCTGCACACATAGTGTACCGTGCTGGAATAAAATTTGATTTATGTAGGATTCTCGTCCCAGCGGTACATTTACGATATCGCACATGAGCACATGAAGTGTGCGTGCGTGTGTATGTGTGTGGGGTAGGTTTTCACATACAACCTGTGCTGGTAGCAGCTGGAAATGATTGAATTGCCCCCTATAATATGATGGTATACTATTTTACCGGAGGTTACTGTCAAGCCGTCTCCCGGGAAAATCAATCAGCTCGGTTGCCCGGGGCTTGGCCCGGGGAAATGGCAACACGTGTGAACCAGATATCGTGAACCGGTCGATGCCGACTCCCCTGGCCGACCGGGTTGGCTGGAATGATTGACGGTGAATTTGGTGGTGCGTCTGCAAATGAAGTAGTTGGTCTAATGGTATTGATCACGCACAGTTTGATCGTAATTTTCTAGGAATTTACATTAATCCCACCGTTTGTTTACGGTACCTTTAACGCATGACTTGCGAGCGTGATGAC
The DNA here is from genome assembly GCA_002091835.1 of Anopheles maculatus. Lineage (NCBI taxonomy): Eukaryota > Metazoa > Arthropoda > Insecta > Diptera > Culicidae > Anopheles > Anopheles maculatus. The sequence goes on from KZ062279.1 coordinate 165,368, forward strand.
GCCAGTGGATCATGTTTAAATTAATCTTTATGCCACATAGTTCAACGCTCAATGTTCGGTAAGTAAGGTTCGGCTTTGTGGTGGGAATGGAAACGTTTGTGGGTTTAAGGTTTGGTTTTTTATTTATTTCCGAGATTTGCGTATGAATTAATCCGTTATTATGACCTTGAATTAGTTTTGTTTTGTTTATGGTGTAAACACTATCGAACAAGTTTTGGTAAGAGAGCGGGATTCATGCAGTAAATGTTGTTATATTAACAATATTTTCTTCTACTTTTTTCTTTATCTTTTTCTTGGTTTAACGACCTGCTAAGGTCATACCAACGATCTACTGTCATACCAGATTTATTAATGCCACGGAGTATGATAATCAGTCCACACTATGGGGAACGGTAAGGAAAACATTCGGTTCCGATTCTCGATAATCGGATGAAACGCGGTGCTAATGACATATTGACGAGGAAGTAGCTTTAAAAAGAATTGAATTATTAATTATTGAATGTGTGAACCCCTGTTAGTACCATAGACAGAATTTATTGGAATGCGATGTAACATTCCGATGATTGAAGCTACGATCGACTTGTTCGGGCGGGTAAGATCGGGAAGTACTAGGAGTCTCTTTTTCTTCGACTTTTTAGCACCAACATTTTGAGAGGTTTTTGCACGTCTTTTCTGGTTTCCTTGACATCATCTTACCGTAGCTAATAGTCTGGTCAATAGTTCTCCCCGTCTAATGGTTTACCTAGAGGTTTCCTTATAAGAAATTACTTTGAGGGTTGGTTTTCTGTAGAAATTATGAATATTTTAATTGTGTATGTCCTATTGTCCTACGATCACTAATCACTAAAAGCATATTTTGAAGAATATTTAGGACTGAAAGTCTTGATAGTCCAACACACCAGGGCTAATGTTTTCTGATCGTATTGGAAACGCTAGAGTATAAAGCGGCGAATCCAGCCTCTATCAGGCCTTAAGAAGAATGGATCAACATCCATCCAGGTCCTCTATGACATCGATTGAATAAAATATGCTCAGAATCATGCCCTTATAGAGTTCGGCTATTCTGACCCTTATGGAGTTTGGGGACACAGCTTCCTGATAGGAAAATCCTTTTCAGTCGCTAAGTACGGGGCCCAAGCATCTGCTTAGCTTGATTTCTCTATGATTCCCTCCTGGAGGTACAGGATAATAGAGTTACTGACAAGCTTATTAATGACTTAATTAACACTTTGAAAATTCCTAAGAATTTTTGTTTTTGCTCTATGATTACAGATGGAGACATTTAAGGATTAAGTTTATCAATAATACCAATAAGTCTTAACGTCTTATTATCAGACTGTCTGGTGAAATCCTCGAGCATCTTTGATTAAAATCCTTTTTCTGTAGTTGAGTCCAATCCTGTCTGGATAATTCATGTAATGTCTGCCTGTCTGTAATGTATGTACATCATTTTCCAAGCTATTTTCATAGCCAATCTCCTTTCCCACAACATCGTCGTCCCTTCTCTCATATCATTGGTCTTCCTTTATGCGGTTTCTCGCCATCTCTACGACGACATGTTTCGCAACATTGCCTTTCCTATCCTCTGGTTACTTTTCTTATTTTTTTAGAGCACATATTGCTAAGCCCTAGAATCAGGCACTAGTACATGAAATAAATAAACAAATAAATAAATAAACTCAACCAAAGTTCTTAAAGACCAATTTCTTCTTCTTCCTTGGCACTACAACCTCGTGAGGTCTTGGCCTGCTATTGCCAGCTCTCTGTTACTTAGTTTTTATCCGTAGCTGGATAGTCAGTCCTACGTACGGAAAGGCGGTCCGCCGGAATTCGAAACCCGGTAATGCCAGTGCAAGTATAGCAGTGCCTGTCTTATCCAGGCAGAATTGGATAGTGAATCCCTTATCATCTTCCCATTCTCAGGATTGACCATCCTGCTAAAGGTATAATCAACTTAAGGATGTCAGCAATGACAGGCCGAAACCTCTCGCGGTTGTTGTGTCAAAGAAGTAGGATAAATAGAATTGATGGATATTTATATTAGTATTCAGGATCAATGGCAAAATAACTGATCATAGAATAAGCATTCATAGGTCGGTAATATTTTTACGAAATGATGTGACATTAATAAAAATTTTATGCATAATCCTTTGAGCCATACTGTCTACCATGTATTTAATGCTGTATCACGAAAAATGTGGACAGTCCAAACAACCACAAAAAACCTGCCCAAAAACAGAAAGTAATATAGAACATGGAATTTCCTTTCCCAGCAAACATATTAAACCTAATCTTCTCCACCAGCAAAAACAAACAAAACTTTATCAACCTCGCTAGAACAAAAGCTATTGAGTGTGTCATACTCGTTCGTTGCTTTATCGCCTTTTGTGGTGGCCGTCACTAAGCACCGGGCAAGCTTATAATAGACATAATGGGGATTTATGGGAAGATGGTTTTATGATGAGAATAAACAATACGATAGCCTTCTCCGCTTTGGGCGAGACATAGTGTCGGTAATGGGTCCGGTGCGACTGTAAGTCATCCGACACGCCAGTCGTCAGGCGTGATGACGATGATTCGCGCCCGTACACGGTCAAGTCTTTCCGTAATGCTGCGGGCGCTATGACGCTTATTGACGGATATTTTTTCGCCGGCAAATGGCAACGTCTCGCTGGTCTGGCTGGGTGTTTGGTAGCTGAGTGAGCTCTTCGGATAGGAAGAGTCGCGTTGATGGCGATATCTAAATCATGATTATCTGGGTTGTTTTGCACTGTTGACATGGTGATTGTTGATAGGGTGCATGGCACTATGAGTGGTGATAAAGCTGCACGCGACATTGCAATCAATTTCGGGGGTTTTTTACTAGCAAATTGAATGGTTTGGTTTGCGCGATCTGACGACCAAAACTAAAGCTTACACTTCCACATTTGAGGCCTGATATAATGAAACTAAACATCCTTATTCACACTTAGTTTGTAGAAGAGGTTATCTTATACATAAAACTGAATTGATAGTTTGAGCTGAGCTCTGCAAGCATCCAAAACCAAACATGGCGATATCGTTAGGCGTCGGTCTTGTGACACGATTGTTTACTTTGCGCCGAACAAACCATGCAACCAGAGCAGCCAACCAGCTTCTGGTAAACACACCATAGAAAAACATTGATTTTTGTCCCCTGACACAGCTTTTCCACGGTCAGAAAGCCGTTTAGTTTCAAGTTTCCCCAGCCACTTCAATCTCATCAGTCGAATCTTACCGTAAGTGTGCGGAAGTCTACGGTTAGCTGGTTTCTGTTTGTCGTACGACAACAAGCAAGGCAATGCATTTGGCACACTGTAAACTAATATGCCCTGTGTTGTGAAAGGTCTGCCGAGGTTGTTTTATTTCAACTATCCCGAAAGAACAACTACTTCCGCCCACCTTAGCTATAACCTGCACTAGAGTTCGGGTGGCACGGTGGACGGGTGGACACGGCAAGAGATGAAAGCGTCGTAAAAAATGGATCTCCAGTACGGGTACAGGGTAAAAACACATCGTTAATCTAATTTTAGGCACGTATGCCAATCGCGGGTGAACTGAGAACTGGTGGTTTTGGCCGTGCACATCTGCTTGGTTGGCCACAGGAACGGGGCACAGCATCGGTAGTAGATGAAGAGATCGATTATATTTACCGGTGAGTGAAAAATTTATTTTCTTCCCCAACACACACACACACACACACACACACACGTACACAAGCGCTTGGTGAGTTTTTTGGCCGGGAGGAAGCAAACAGTATTTCGCTTCGGTTTCTCCTTTGCAAACCGATCCTGTGGTTGCAAAAACTCACACAAACGCCCGGCCCGGTGACTGGCAACCGAGTGGCATGCTGGATGTGGCGAGGGTCTCAGATGTTTTCAGTGTAAATATTATGCCACAGCGAAGTTTTCGTTCGGTCCATTCTGGTTCGGTTCGGGCTGGTAAGGAAGATCATCCACATATCGTTGTGCTGCATTGCAGCCACCAGCGTAATGCAGGTAGGAGCGAGAGAACAGAGTGAGTGCGAAAAGGGAGCGAGAGACTGATCGCTGCAGGAAAAGCAAAGATTTATACTCATCCGCATGCAACAACAATAACGGCAACCGGTACTGTGGCTTGATTCTGCTGAAGCTGCTGAACGTGAGAGCGAATGGAACAGCTTGGAGCAGTGGTTTGGAATTTTGTTTACTTTCATTAAATAATAGTGCAATTTGATGCATTGTTCTGAGTTCCGAGAGTCAAAACGAAGCCTTAAAATTGTGCACTACCGCAACACTCAAACAAACTGATACGTGTTTAAAGCGAATTACTAAAAACTGCTACGATGAAAATAAACATTTATTCACATTTTCTTTAGGTGTTTACCAGGATTTCAAGCAAATTAGTATTTAAATTATAGTTAAAACTTTGCAATTTAATTTTAAAAATGTAATAAAAAGCATTTACATTCATCAACATCTAGCCATCCTGGTATCGTAACCCTATATTTTATCATTCATATGTCATATTTATCTTATTATCATATTTTATCATTACTTTAAAACCGCATTACAAAAAGACCACTGCCAATCTAAACTGCGTAGAAAAGTCCCTTTGTCATTTGAACTTAAACAGAAATCGTAATTGTTATCGATCAGACAGACAGATCCGCTGGCCCGATCTTTCAATCAATCCGGACTTCAACTAATGTTGAGATAATCGATGACTGGGAACATTCTGGTAGGGTTTCAAACAGACATACTCTAGTATCAACAGTTGATCGTACCTAGATTATTGATATTGCTAGTGACAATGTACGATACAATGTTGAATGTATTCATTCATACTTTCATGTGGTCTCATATCATCCAACAGTACGTGTAAATAGGTATTAAAAAGTGGCAATTGAACGTGCTTTGTGAGTACTATTTTTTTCTCATTCAATGCATACAATAATAATCCTGTCGAGAGGAATGTTTGCAATATAGCTATCTAAATATGAGAATCCGGGTTTTCTCTCAAGAATATTGCAGCTGGACGTAAAAGCTAGGTAGACAACATACGATAGTTGATAGGCACTAACAAAAATATTCGAATTTAGGAGAATAATAATCGATAAGATTATCCCCAACTTATCTCCAAAAAAAGTGGTTTAAAACATTCAGATTTTTTATTAACGAGTTGTGTTTCGTCCCATGTCTATGTCTACTAACCGCAGAAGACTGCAGCTCTGAAAGACAATATTGCACATGCCATCAACGAGTTTTAGCTTTCGGACGCCCGACTCATCTTGCATACAACCTCATTTACTCAACTCCAAAAATGGAAAATGTTAGATGAAAATTAATTTAAATTTTACATTTAATTATCTTATTTATATTCTTCCATCCGGCTGTCAAGTCTAAATGAGTTTGACAGCACTGAGAGCGTCGTTGTAACCGAAATTAATATTTCTGAACTCAGTACTTTAAATTTCACAAGGTCCTTCTGTAATATGAATTTTCCACGGTCACGGCCTTGTAATAGGAAGATTCTTTGCATTGTTTCGTATGTATGTCGATATATTTGAAGACCTGAAGACATACATACTACTTAAATGACTTTTCGCATCAGACTTTGTTGAAACGCGATTGAATTTTTTAGAAATCGTTTATTACGGAAATCAAAAAATTAGTTACAGCTTACAACTTTCGGTTTCAACTTCAGTTAGTAACTAACTTCGGCTTTTTTCCGTCGGGTAGACGCGACCTCCCTTTTGCCGATGTTCCTTCTTTGTTCATTCCGTGTTCATTTTTCCTCCTACTCGTGCTCATTTATGCTCTCCAACTGACAGATCGTTGGGAGCCCTATAAAGTTTCCAACAGACTTAGTATATTGCACATAACTTTAACAAAAAATATTTTAGACTTGGTATGACTCTTAGACTAAGTATTTCGCATTTTATATTTGATTTATCTATTTTTTGCGCTGAGTTGGACTTATTTTGAATTGCATGAAATTGAACTCTGTTCAGACTGCACGCAATTTTAGTCTTTTTCTTTGGTTTTCCGGATGCTTTTTTATACGTAATATGTATGGAATATCAATATAAATGGTAAATGGGAATGATACACTATTTTTCTTATGCATCCGTTAATCTAGTTCTCTATCCCTTTTAAAGCATTGGAATTGCGCACGTGTCTTAATGATGTCCTATTAGACCTGCAGAGCCATTACTTGAACTCTATAACACTTTACTTATTAAAAGTGAGACACTGTTTCCTACACTACTTGACTTGAATACTTATTCAACTCTGCTATTAATTCATTAAATTGATGTAAAGAAAAGTTAAAATAAAAATATGTAACCTTGAATAGAGCTCGTGTAGCTCATCTTTAGTGATTTTTCCAGCAAAAACTTTTAGTACAAAATGGTGTCGTATGCTTTTTGAAACAACCTTCGTTTTAAAACACAAACTTCAAACGCCAAAATCGAGCAACTCTAGCCTAGCGCTTGATAAGACCGTTCCCGAACCGATCGACACCGGCTTATCATCAGTCCGCCGTCATTCGCACGCCTGAGCAGAAGCTCAGCTTACTAATGCTCTGCTAGAGATTTGGTAATACTTTGGCAGGATTTTTTGTTTTGTGATAGTGATCAGTTTGTGATCTTGCAGCATGGCTCCTGGCAGTGTGTCACATAGGACGGTGCTAGTATTATTGATGTTCTGTGCCGTGCAACCAATCGCTCCTCAAACAGATGGAACAATTGAGCGCGAAGGGCTCGATTTGCAAAAGTGTGGCGTTAACAATCCGTCACTGCCAAAGGTCATAAGCCGCGTCACCGAAGGTGAGATCGCAATCGAAGGTTACTGGCCCTGGCACGGTGGACTGTTCCATCTTAACGACTACCAGTGCGGTTGTACGTTGATCAATGAATTGTTTGTGCTGACGGCTAGCCATTGTGTGTACAACAGTGACACCGGTTATAGAGTTAGTGAAAAGCTTGTGCGTGTGAAGCTGGGTATGCACCGATTGTCGGCCAACGACAGTAGTTCGTTGCAAACTTTCTCGGTGCAGAAGATTATACCGCACACAAAATTCGTCCCAAACAGCCACAAACATGACGTGGCACTGTTGCGACTCAACGGCACCGTACAGTTTACGAATTACATTCAACCGGTATGCCTGGATCTGACCGAATCGATATGGGTCGAGTATTTGGCGGACGTAATCGGTACGGTTGTGGGCTGGGGTATCACAGAGAAGAACCGCATCTCGGACCAGCTGCTACAGGCGGAGTTGCCGATAGTGCGCTACACGGACTGCGTCGAAAGTAACCCTGAACTCTACGGACGGTTGATCTACAGCGGGATGTACTGTGCGGGAATTTTGAACGGTAGGACACGGGTGGAGGGAAAAAGGAAGGGGATGAAAGGTGTTTGGTGTTTGTGATTGTACGGTGTCTGGTGCACGGCGCGTAAAATGGGTCATGATCAGGGATCATCAGCGAGGAATTCCCATTGCGTTGTTTGTTTTTGAAAAATAGTGAATACTGTCATCTGTTGTTGTTTTCATGTACCAACATATTTTTATATAAAAACCATACTTGGGCATGATACTCTACTATATTTCATTGATCTTATCATCCTTAATATACTATCAAGCTGCAGGAATCAATTAGTTTTAGGATCTTTTTGAGGTTTTATTAGTGATGGGCTATGAATCATTTGGCTTTAAATTTAAATTTTTAATGGACCATTAGTGCATAGTTCATTTTTTCAATAAGTTTAGAAAAAAACATCTGTACTTAAACCAATCAACTGATCTTTACGATTTTCAATACCAAGACTCTGTATCCTAACGATTAAACCAATTCCAAGTCCAAGGACCAAGTCCATAATCCTTTGCATCAGATCTTTGTACAGATCATTCAATAGACAGCGCTTTTTTAATAGTTTTGAAGCAGTTTTATTCAAAATAGCCAGCCAATGCAATTAAAGAAACGTTAGAGCTATAATCCTGCAAGCAAAAACCCTGTTACAAGCCTCTAAACAACAATTTCAAGCATGGTTTTTGAAAGCTCCCATGTAACATCTGTCAAAATCCGTCTTTTGAGCAGAAGTTAAGAGAGCCTGTTTGCGAGTTTTATGTTGTAATAATGAATTCGGAGATTGAAAGCAGTCTCTGACTGTGGCTTAAATTTTTTACATATTTTACACTCTAAATGAGCAGAAGCTAGTTAAATATAGCTTGTGTACGATGAAGGCGTCATCGATCTTAAAGAAACCTCATCAAATTAGGTTGTGATAAAGACGAAGAATCAACTAATTGTCATAGGCTCAGTGAGAGCTGAGGACCTTTAAACATTTATGTTTACGACTACCATTTCTAAATAGATTAGTTTCATTTCCATCTGAATTTAGTAAAGTCTTGATTCCATACATTGGTATACACAATTAACAAGCTAGAGTATTAACTTTCACAACTCATACATATGCAATACGTAACAAAACAACTTTCACTAAGCCCACCGGACACAAAAACAAATGCTCCGTTAATAACTGATAACTCGTTCCACGCCATTCTTGCCTAGTTCTCTCGGTGTGGTTGTTGCTTAATCTCGGGCTTGACATAATCCACCACGACCTTGACATAAAAACCAAGCTTCTTGCCCATTTTCACTTCATCTAATCTGGCGAAGCTTTCCTGGGGCTCGGGCACAAGTTAACGTAGCGACCGTAAACGAGAGGGTTTTTGTTTTTCTTCCCCAAAACCTTCAGGCACAAGCCCGTGCAACGGTGACAGTGGTGGCGGGATGTACATTAAACGTGACAAGCGATGGTTTCTGCGAGGTGTAGTTTCATTTTCGGCCATCCGTGAGGGCACCAACTACTGTGACTCGTTTAGCTACGTCGTGTTTATGAACGTACCGTACTACGCCAAGTGGATCGAGCAGGAGGTAGATGCAGCAAGGAACGAGCTGCTGAAAGCTTCAACCGCCGGACAACCGTCTGTGTCGACCCGATGGGGTGAGTAGAGCTCGGTTGCTGCTTGCTCGGTGTTCTCCGGACCAATGATTTTCGTATGTTTGTACCTAGATTCCGATCGGAACGAAGACTACGAGGAGGACAGTATCTATTCGCTACGCATGGAGATGGAAAGTGACAGCCCATTGTTCGTGCCACGGATGGATCAAGAGCGGACGAGGATGCGAAAGCGCACCGTACGCTGTGGACAAAGTGTGACACTTTCGTGCAAAAGATCGGCCGGTCTTGCCCAGAGGACGATACAGTGGTTCAAGGTGGAAAATGGCACACGGACGTTTTTGATTGAAAATGTAGGCAAGGGTTAATGTCGGGATGGTGCAAAAATCGTTCGTGAGTGTTTATATTGTGTGCCTCGTTTACTCCCTGCCAGGAAACGCTCATCTACCGTGCCGTGCGCTATCATCACGCTGGAGAATATTGGTGTCAGGTAACCAGCGACACGGGCATCTTGTACGAAACGAGCCTGCAGCTCACCGTGACCGGAGTTCCGATACGATTCCAGCAGAGCGAGAACATATCGTACGCCGTGCATGACGCGCTCGTGACGGACCGATTGTCTACCCAGTTTACCTTCGAGATGACCTTTCGAACGAGCGATTCGGATGCGCTACTGTTCCACAAGCCAGCGATAGCCGGTGTCGAGAGCTGGACCTTTTCGCTACTCCTCGAACGGAACCGCCTTACGTTGCGAATCATTCCACCGGGACAGCTGGAAAAGGTTTTCCGGAGTGTCCGGCTGCAGCTACAACCGACCCGCTGGCATACGGTGCTGGTGAGCAGCTACGATGGTCAGGGATTGATGGCACTGGACGGCCAATATCTGTTGGGATTTGAGGGTCATCTAGTGCAGCAGCGAGCCGATCGATTCTACATTGCGAACGCCCCCGGACTGAGAGCATCGATCGGTTTCAGTGGGTGCGTGAGTCGTTTGATGATAAACGATAAGGTGCTGACCCTGGAGCGGGACTTTTCCCACCGGGTCAATGTGGCACAGTGCGAGTTTTGCCATGCGGACGAATGCAATATCGGGCTGTGTCCGGTGGGACAACAACAGCACTCGTGCATAAATTACGTCTGCAGCCAGGGACGCTGTGACGGTCCGGATGTTTTGTTGCCCGAGGGTGACTGTTCTGATTTCGGACCAGAACCGTCCGCACGGGGACTTCGGTTTCAGAACAATAGTTACGTGTCATATCGGTAAGAGCATATAAAAAGTGGAATGTTATTCCTTTCTTCATCATCTCTCTGCTGGGACCACTTGCAGGAGCTTTCTACGGGTAGTGCTGACAGTTGATGTGCAGTTTCTGCTCCATGGTCAGAGCGATGGAATCGTACTTCACACCGCCGAACACAAGCGTGGTTTCGGCAAGTTTATTACGATACTGGTGAAAGCGGGACGCATCGAGATGCGATTTACGACCGATGCACATCTGCACACCATTTATCTCGAGTCGACCGTCAAGCTGATGACAGGCCGATGGTATCGATTGCAGGCCGGATACCGTGACGGGTACGTTTATCTGCAAGTGGACAAAGAACCGGAGGTAGCCCGAAGCATACTTGGGATGGTTTTTCCCATCGATCGGCAGCTGGTTGTGTTTCTCGGTGGTGTACGATGGGAGGGTTTCATCAACCGTCATAGAGATGTACGGCAAGGGTTGGATGGGTGCATTAAGGAGGTGAGTATGATATGTTATCGAGCTAACGTTCTTCATTGGTTGATTTACTACTCTGTTTTATACGACGTGGTTGGATAGTCGGTGCGGGTTCCTTCCTTTATTGAAATTGAATTGTGGTAATCGATACGTTCATAAAGATGTTGGTGAACTTTCATCAAGAAGGTGAATGTTTTCATCCTTGGAGTACTTACTACACTTTACTAAGAAAGCCAAATGTTTTATGTTGCTATAATGTCCATATGGCACTTTATCATTTATTATCATTTGTCTATTACATCGCTTTTCGATCTATAAAAGAAGATTAAAGTGTTAAAATTTTCGCTAAAGCTTTTGGGGGTGATTTTATTTAAATTATAAAAATCAATCACCATGAGTTATATATTATAAATTTAATGCTCTATGATTCAATGAAGAATAAGAATGTTTGTTATCTGTCTGCCTTAAGTTAAAGTGAAATTAGGGTAAATTACTATCATCAACGGCAGGTATTGGCATAATCCAACAAGTGACACTGAAAATATTTGCAATATTTACCCAATCACACAAACTTTTATAGTTCAAACCCCTCCGTTAAATGACAATAAGGTTAAAAATTCAAATACATGTTTCAGAACACTTCTTTACTTCAAAGCTCCCGGATTCCTACGCGATATCCTTTTCACTACAGCTTCACCGAGCTGTCCAATCGACCAAATGTCCCCAAAGCTGCAGGACAATGAATGAAATGCGGTCTGTAATGCGGTTCCCTCTCTATTGCCCACGAGGGTGAATCTGAAACAAGTTGAACCTCAAGTGCAAGCGCAGCTGCACTGCATTGCAACCGCGCCGGGATGGGAATTTAATTACTACGAAATGGAAATGGCGAAAAATACCGCAGCTCCCAACCGGTCCGTTGCGGTACGGCAAACGATGCCAGCCAACGACCATTTAGCGTCGTTCGTCCTGGCAGCTGCGTATATTTGCGGATTCCACCATATCGTCCACCAGGTCCACCGGAAGTCCGGAAAGTTTGAGCTGCAGGCGTGCATGTAAATGGTTTCCCAAAATCCGGTATGAAATTGGTTGCACAAAAGAGAGAGAGAGAAAGAGAAAGCATTTAGTGAGAACGGGATAAGAGAAAGAGAATGATTAAGTTGAGGAATGAAGTGTGCTGTTGAGATTTTAAGTGCCCATAAAGTGGTAGTTTCGGGATAAAGCGGGAAATGGAAGGTTTATGCTAAAAGAGCCTCACAACTCACAACGAACAAGGAAACTTGGTTGCCAACCGCAGTGTTTCACCCCATTCGACAGATCCGAAGATCCGGGTGGGAAATGGATCGTTTTGACTGTGATTTGAAGCGCATAAAAATATTGCGGTTACGATCAATTGATTTCTTCGCCAGCTGTCCCGGGTGCCGTCGGTTGTTGGGATGCAATTTTTACGAGGTGTTAAAGGGTTGTTATTTATCATTGAAAGGGTTGCTGGTAGTTCATTTGATGGTCGGTTTAAAAGCGAAAGCCAAAGACCGGTTGCCACCAAGAGTGGAGAGATCAGAAATTTGGATGAAGTTTTGTGGGAAAACTTGTTTTTCTGGGTGCCAGTTTCATCAATTTTAAAGTAGTTTTTGAGGAATCAAGTTGAGAGATGTTTTAATTGTAAAGCAATCATTTTCATTGTGCCATTACAGGTTACATACAACAATAAATTCACAACATATAGCAGGAAACGTATACCAGTGCCGAATCGGGAACGTTGAGTAGTCATCCTAACATGGAGCGTTCACGCCGGAACGTCCAGGTTGATGGCGGAAAGCAGATGAAAATGTCAGTAAACTCCACTATGACAAATCTCTCCATGTTACGGGCACACTGTCAAAGCGTTCCAAGAATCGTGAACTTTCCCTAGATGGATTCTAGACACGCCAGGGAGGTCACCAGAGAAGCTGAAGGCCACCACATTACGGATGGTCGTGTAAGCTCGAGATTGAGATGGAATAGATCATATTATAGAGAAGTACCGAAAGAATTCAATTTAAAGGACTTCTAACACTTATGGTCAAAGATGTAGGGACCGAAATCGGAGTATATAAATTAATACAGAAAATATAATAACTTTATGTGAAGTTTTCTATTTATTCGTGATGTTATTCTCCGGCGTTTCATCCTTAGGAGCTCTTGGTTTGCTATTTCACATTTACCTACTTTTCCTTTTACTAGATAGATTGGACCGAAAACTTTATCTTAAGCGAGATCATTTTCTTGACTGTGTTATACAGAAGTAGTACAACAATTATTTAGCAATTTAAGGACCAATTTGGTTAGTTGTGTAGCTTAATTTATCTGCGCTTGAATACAGTCAATGATGCCAGCTTTAAGAACCTAGGAGGTTATCTGATCTCTTCTATAAGCCTTCCATAAAAAAGCGACCAACTAGGCTTCAGTGTTTTAAGTACAAAATGCTATAAAGACCTTGTAGGATATTCCAAAAAAACAAAACACAATGATCTGCAAGGATGTATGAAAGTTGCAGAACAGAATCTACAAGACTCTCGTACACATACTTGAGCACCT
>KZ062280.1:0-10166 GCA_002091835.1 Anopheles maculatus
CATATTGTCAGTGATATGTCTGTATTGAAAATTCATTAATTTATGGTTTTTCACAATCATTCGGTTCAAAAGCAATGAATTTCTTTACACATGAAAAGCTGATACAGAGACAATTTATATTACAATTATTACTCATCACATATTGAATTTAGATATTAGGCATGGCCTTAAATCATTGAATTTTATAACAGTTTCAAAAAACACAAAAATATCTAACAAACATATAAATTGATCATTTGGAATTATCGATCTAATCAAGGTTAATTCCGCACAGTTGGTGTCTTTATGAAAGTGAGGGTCAAAGGAAACGCGAATGCTTTAGTATATAAGCCAACCATTGAACCGAAAGTTATCATCAGTAAACGTTCAGCGATCGAGTGAGCTCCATCAAAACCAAGCCTAAACATGAAGGTAAAGCATGTACTTTGACAAAAAGTATGAACAATATTTATCATCTGCTTCTTTATCCAGGTTTTCATCGTTCTGTCGGCTGTATTGGCCATCGCCCTTTGCGAAAGCGAGCCAGAGGCAAACAAGAAGGATAAGCGCGGTATCGTCGAGCTGAATAACGGCTACGAGCATTATTATGGAGGAGACGATCAGTATTACGGAAACGACTACCAGCATCAGGTTACGAACCACGTCACGGTGACGAAGAAGGTTGCTGTCCCATACCCGGTGGCCGTAGAGAAGCGCGTCCCAGTCGCTGTGAAGGTGCCCGTCCCAGTGCACGTAGAAAAGCAGGTCCCGGTCGTCGTTGAGAAGAAGGTTCCGGTGTACATTGAGAAGAAGGTACCGGTGCATGTCGATCGTCCCTATCCCGTCCCCGTGAAGGTTCCAGTGAAGGTCCCGGTCTACCACAAGCAGGTTGTGGAGGTGGCCAAGCCTTACCCAGTACCGGTCGAGAAGTCCTACCCGGTGTACGTGAAAGAGCCACACTACATCCACAAGACGGTTCCGTCGTCGGTGTACGAGCACGATCGCGGTTCACTGATAGAAAAAGCTTTAAAAGCAAAAGCTCACACTCACGGCAGCTGGCGCCTGTTGCACTATGGGATTGGAAGGTCGAAAAGAGCGGGCGGTTTCGTTTTATGTATATAAACGCTCAAATTTGAATTCACATGGTAATGACGATTTTATACAAAGAAGAACAGAAGCGAAGAGGACACAATTGTTAGTTTTAAATAGAAAAGCAGCTCATAAGGATACTGAGTGGAAAACGTTGCAACTGTCCCATGGTGATGGGTGGCTACAGTGGAGTGAGTCAGCTCCCAGGGTTAGACCGTATGCGCGAGTGCCTTAAGCTCTCGCCCGCAGCCAAAGTCCGCAACGAAGACGACGACACTGATGATGATGATGACGATAATAACGACGACGCTGATGATAGTAGCACTGGTACAAACAACTCGGTTTAGTTGATGCGTTTGCCGTACACGAACCAGCACTCGCGCAACGTTTGTTTGGCCTTGCGGAAGTTGTTAGAATTTTTAACTCTCTTGCTTGAAGCTCAATTTTACCTACGGCGTGACAGAGACAAGTCGGTTTGGCCTGTTAGCACATTTAGCACTTCGAGCACAGGTTTTAATAACTGCGATTCCACTCACGCATTGATTCGATGTTCAAGTGCTACTATCAATTGCTTTTCGCGTCGTCCAGAAACGTACACAACAAATGGTCGTTCGATATACGAGTTCCGGTTCATGTTTAAAGATTTAAATTGTTCTAAATTATGAAAGCATATTTCTCATACCATTTGGGCGATAAATTTATTTATAGAACTATTGTAGGGTGTGTCATACTGAAGGAAGGTAATGATGAATCGCATAGTACAGGTAGCAACAATTTAAAAGATTCTTCTTGATAGAACTGTATCAAAATGATCATGCCGTCATCGACGCCAGTCGGGTATATCCCAATATGGTACGCAATGAAACGCGATCGTTCCGTCGCTTATGCGTAACAATTCTATCGATATTCTGTTTGTGGAGTTCCAAGTAACGTTGCTGCCTCCAGCGTACACAGGTTGACAGTGGCAAAGGGAAGAAAAAGTACAAACAACGGTCGCAAGATAACACGATTCCGACGGTGAACTGAAATTCCAAAACGAAGGCACTAATGTATTCGACGGTCGTTCATCCGGAAGTTAACGAAACATGTAATTGAGACGTATAGATATTTTTGATGGGTGGTCAATTTTTAGATAGGATGTGTTATCGACATTCCAAAATTATTTTATTTGCCTTTTCGACGAATCTTTGAAATCCCTTCCATGACGCAAGATCTCAAATTCGATTGTCTTATAGATTTGGTGCATTAGATTAAAAAAAACGTGAAAAATACGATTCTAAGGATTTGTTGAAGGGGACAAAGTAAAGAAACGTGTCAAGAATGTGAGGACCGTTTTCCCTACCGCAGGTATTGTTCATGAACCTTTTCTGGACATGTTTTTTTGGGATAATGCTCAAAATGATTATGACAAATTTGGGTCAATATTAGTGGGGTACGGCATCATTCGAAATTCGGCACAGGTTTCCTTTCTTAGCAAAATCAGATGACCACAACATTTGATTGCAAAAACCTGCCCAAAGTTCGACCGTTTTGGAATGTTTTGAATGTTGTTTTCTTTCGGGTGTGTATGTGTGTGTGAATGACAAAAATTTGCACATTTGAATCCGATTTAGATTGTATGTATTTATTTACATGAATATACAGGCCATTCGATGCGCAGGGGTCGATAAAAGCTATGAAAACAGGGCGTTCTGATTCTTAGTTCGGGATTAACCCCACAGCGCTTTATGCTCGTAGGAGACTGGGCTGCTGTAGACAGTGGATTCGTGCTCGTACACCGACGACGGAACCGTCTTGTGGATGTAGTGTGGCTCTTTCACGTACACCGGGTAGGACTTCTCGACCGGTACTGGGTAAGGCTTGGCCACCTCCACAACCTGCTTGTGGTAGACCGGGACCTTCACTGGAACCTTCACGGGGACGGGATAGGGACGATCGACATGCACCGGTACCTTCTTCTCAATGTACACCGGAACCTTCTTCTCAACGACGACCGGGACCTGCTTTTCTACGTGCACTGGGACGGGCACCTTCACAGCGACTGGGACGCGCTTCTCTACGGCCACCGGGTATGGGACAGCAACCTTCTTCGTCACCGTGACGTGGTTCGTAACCTGATGCTGGTAGTCGTTTCCGTAATACTGATCGTCTCCTCCATAATAATGCTCGTAGCCGTTATTCAGCTCGACGATACCGCGCTTATCCTTCTTGTTTGCCTCTGGCTCGCTTTCGCAAAGGGCGATGGCCAATACAGCCGACAGAACGATGAAAACCTGGATAAAGAAGCAGATGATAAATATTGTTCATACTTTTTGTCAAAGTACATGCTTTACCTTCATGTTTAGGTTTGGTTTTGATGGAGCTCACTCGATCGCTGAACGTTTACTGATGATAACTTTCGGTTCAATGGTTGGCTTATATACTAAAGCATTCGCGTTTCCTTTGACCCTCACTTTCATAAAGACACCAACTGTGCGGAATTAACCTTGATTAGATCGATAATTCCAAATGATCAATTTATATGTTTGTTAGATATTTTTGTGTTTTTTGAAACTGTTATAAAATTCAATGATTTAAGGCCATGCCTAATATCTAAATTCAATATGTGATGAGTAATAATTGTAATATAAATTGTCTCTGTATCAGCTTTTCATGTGTAAAGAAATTCATTGCTTTTGAACCGAATGATTGTGAAAAACCATAAATTAATGAATTTTCAATACAGACATATCACTGACAATATGCCGTCTTGATCTAGCTTGAAGTCTTTGGGAAGGTGAGGGCTACGAAAAGCGATTGGTTCGGTATATAAGTCAACCATTGAACCGAAAGTTATCATCAGTAAACGTTCAGCGATCGAGTGAGCTCCATCAAAACCAAACCTAAACATGAAGGTAAAGCATGTACTTTGACAAAAAGTATGAACAATATTTATCATCTGCTTCTTTATCCAGGTTTTCATCGTTCTGTCGGCTGTATTGGCCATCGCCCTTTGCGAAAGCGAGCCAGAGGCAAACAAGAAGGATAAGCGCGGTATCGTCGAGCTGAATAACGGCTACGAGCATTATTATGGAGGAGACGATCAGTATTACGGAAACGACTACCAGCATCAGGTTACGAACCACGTCACGGTGACGAAGAAGGTTGCTGTCCCATACCCGGTGGCCGTAGAGAAGCGCGTGCCAGTCGCTGTGAAGGTGCCCGTCCCAGTGCACGTAGAAAAGCAGGTCCCGGTCGTCGTTGAGAAGAAGGTTCCGGTGTACATTGAGAAGAAGGTACCGGTGCATGTCGATCGTCCCTATCCCGTCCCCGTGAAGGTTCCAGTGAAGGTCCCGGTCTACCACAAGCAGGTTGTGGAGGTGGCCAAGCCTTACCCAGTACCGGTCGAGAAGTCCTACCCGGTGTATGTGAAAGAGCCACACTACATCCACAAGACGGTTCCGTCGTCGGTGTACGAGCACGAATCCACTGTCTACAGCAGCCCAGTCTCCTACGAGCATAAAGCGCTGTGGGGTTAAATAATCTCGACGAATGGTTACGATTCGCTTGACAGATGCTAATAAAATTGACGTTTGATTTCTATCTTTAATCGATTGTGTTCAATGTTGTTTGTAGTTAATGCTTGTATTTTAATTTCTTCATATATAAGAAATCATACGAAGATATTAATATATGCGATGATCGGTGAACGTTACGATAAGGAACGCCTTTAAAGAACTCAATCAAAATCTCTGAATATCTGCTGAAAGCTTGAACATTTTGGGCTACCATAATATTAAACCCTCTCAAACAAATATTCTGCTGGTTCTGTTGGCTCAATTCATTAAAAGGTTGGTTAAATTAGCTGCTTTGCAATAGTTTCTGGCACCGGCTGCTGTTGATATATTGAAAGTGTTTTCAAAACAATTTGTTATTCAGAAAGAACTGTGAAAACAACGAATAAAGTTACCTGTAGAGTACAAAAAGTTTATAATTCTCATTGCTTGGACGTAATTGTTTTCATCGAAAGATATAGTACGTCTACTAAAGCTAGCATAAACATATAGAGAATATTAAATAATTTGGCACAAAAGAATATTCGTAGAATATTGTACAGGCAAGCTAATGGTTTTCCGATTATACACTTATGATACATTAAGGAACTCTAGGAATAAATTCGTCGGGCATGATTTAATGTTTAAGATTTTTTTATATGATTTGTTTTGATGTAATTAAAAGACCTCTGGCTCTTTTAATCCTTGTGTGAAAGGATGATACACACAAATTACATGCGCCAATCTACTGCAAAACCTTCCGGTCCACGTGGCTTATTTTTTCTTTCATTACAAAGCACAACCTCCGCCCTATTCAAGCAGATCACCTACACCGAAGCAGTGACCTTCAAAATTATCATTGGTTTTTCATATTTTACACGCCCCGGTGCTGCGGTGCTGCGGTTGTATTGCAATTTTTCCGCTTTTCGGCGTATCTCTGCTGATGAACGTCGTTAGGACGTTACATCGCTACGAAACACTGAGATGAAGAAGCGCAGAAAGATCTGCTTGATGCTTTGGGAGCTATTTCGCTAGACTGTACGTTGCAACGTCGCGTAAAGCTATCGGAGCGTGTCAACTGTAAATGAGTGTGTGAGAAAAGAAGAGGGAAAGGAGGGGGGAGATTTTTCGGTAAGTTGGAAAGTTACGACCGACCAAAAGATGACGGAGAAAGAAAACACAAATCCACCGCACTATAAAAGCTAGTGGTAGGCTCCGATTCAACCATCATCCAACAGACGATCGTTGTACGGAGCAGTTGATCAGCAATATTTTTGGAAAGGCAAACATGAAGGTAAGTGGTTTAAGTGTGCAATCAGTGAAAGTATCGGTGGGTTCTGTAATACGGTGTCTTCCAGGCGTTCATCGTGTTCTCCATGGCTCTGGCCCTTGCCAGCGCGGCGGCAGTCGACGATTCGAAGAAGGAAAAGCGCGGACTTTATGAATTGGAATCGGCCCATGAATCGTACGAAAGCTACGACCATCATCATCAGCCACTGAACTATGGATACACCAAGAAGGAGATCATCACCAAGAAGGTTCCGGTGCCGTACCCAGTGGAGGTCGAGAAGCACGTCCCAGTGCCGGTAAAGGTCCCATACCCGGTGAAGGTTGAAAAGGAGGTCCCGTTCGTGGTTGAGAAGAAGGTCCCAGTTTACATCGAGAAGAAGGTCCCAGTCCACGTTGACCGCCCGTACCCGGTGGAAGTGAAGGTCCCAGTCGAGGTCCCAGTCTACAAGAAGGAATACGTCGAGGTCCCGAAGCCATACGCAGTTCATGTTGAGAAGCCTTATCCAGTGTACGTGAAGCAGCCCGTCTACGTCGAGAAGCAAGTTCCAGTGACCGTCCACATCAAGGAGCACCACAAGAAGCCATTCTGGGGTTGAAAGGACTTGAATGTGTTGGTATTGGTCGATGGAAACTACTGACTGTTGATGATCTTAAATAAATGTTACAATAGTGATTAAAGAAATTTGTTGTTTGTTTCATGATGTTACCATAGTATATCTCAATGCTCATAAATTATTTGATAACCTATACTTTGTCTAACCAGTAAGGGATTGGAAAGTTAAATATTAAATCCCTTGCTGCAACTTCTTTCTATTTTAAGACTGATTATGCCAAACGTACTTCGTAAAAATATCCATAGCTGGTTCTTTGCGCTCAGTCTTGAGAATGAGCAGGATTTATCGAAAAACTAATTTTAAGGCAATCGTGTAAGCGCTTATTTAATGGTATTCCCGATTCAAATGATTTATATACGATAATTGATCGCATGATCGCATGAAATAAAGAAGAAATCAAGTTTATATCAATTTGTTTTATTTTTGTGCAGTGCCAGGGTTCTGTTGTTTGGCCTCTGAACTAAAACACATTGAATATGAGGGGTTCAACCCTATCTGGATAGGCTTTCTTTAGGCATCACAGTGTAGTTTTTAGCAATCTGGATAAAGTAAAAGGCATCACGAGCATCACTTAGAGACGTTTGTTTATTTTTAAGATTAGTATAAGCTATTGTTATAATTTAAAAAAAAATTCTCAATGTCGATTGTCTGCTGTAAATGATTAAAAATATCTATCCAATATGATTGTTAGGCCTAACAGAGGATGGAATAAATTGAATTTCTTACAGTGTTAAAATAAATTGTTTCAATGCATAGGCCATGTCCTTCGTTCGCCATCACAACCGGCTGGCTCTTATTTATGTGTGTAGGAAGTTTTCCAATATCAAAACAATTCATATTGATTTAATCGAATCAAAAGTCCTCAAATACTTCTTGTGTCACTGTACCATGATAAGGTTGAAAAACAGTAGCAAACGTGCAAGGTTTTGATTGTTTATGGTTGGTTTATTTTTCAACTCGCCGCTTGCTTCACGACAAAGGAAATGAGAGACAATAAAATGCGAAAATGTGTAAGACCTCATCGGCGAAAAACCTACGATCGTTGTACATTTTTAAGGTTTTGCGGTGGATAGGTAGGAAACACTACTTTACTATAAATACTGTTTATCGAGCCACAAGAGGTATCATTCGAGTGAGAGCGTTCGTTGCGTTAGTAAGCAGATCCAAGCGTTCAACAGCGGAAAGACAATCATGAAGGTAAGCTAGTTAACCTATACCAGAATTTGATCGAACGAGCAGAATATTGATAACCGTTCTTCGACAGGCGTTCATTGTGTTCTCTGTGGTTCTGGCCATTGCTTGCGCAGCGGAAGTCGACGAATCGAAGAAGGAAAAGCGTGGACTTTGGGAAGAATCCTACGACAATTATGGATATGACAACTATGGCCTGGGCTACTCCGATTATGCCGAGAAGGAAGTGAAGCAGATCATCACCAAGAAGGTCCCCGTCCCGTACCCAGTGGAGGTCGAGAAGCACGTCCCAGTTCCAGTGAAGGTCCCGTACCCAGTTGAGGTTGAGAAGAAGGTCCCGGTCGTCGTCGAGAAGAAGGTCCCAGTGTATGTGGAGAAGAAGGTCCCAGTCCACGTTGACCGTCCATACCCAGTGGAAGTGAAGGTCCCAGTCCATGTCCCAGTTTACAAGAAGGAGTACGTCGAAGTTCCGAAGCCGTACGCAGTTCATGTTGAGAAGCCTTATCCAGTCTATGTCAAGCAGCCAGTGTACGTCGAGAAGCAGGTCCCAGTGACGGTGCACATCAAGGAACACCACAAGAAGCCGTACTGGGGTTGAACAGTTTTTGTAACACGTTTCTGTGATGCCTGTAAGAGACGAATGATGCCAAAAATATAATTCTTTAACTGATGTTTGCAATGGAACAATGTGTTGTTGATTTGGAAATTTGTAGTTAGCTTGATCTTATAGTTGCAGTAAACTGAAACTTGGAATCTGGTGATATCCGGGAGATCCGGGAGATTGATTGAATAAATTCCTTGCAGTACATCATCGGTTTCCGGGAGATTGCTTGAATAAATTCCTTGCAGTACATCATCGATTTTGTCCTGAAGCAGTATTCCTCTGAAAGCCATCCGCAATATTCTGGTGTCACAATTTTCGCAAATACATCATATCTGATTTCGTTTTTGAACTAAACGATTCATAAAAACCTTTCATCGATCAAATCAATTGTAACTAATTATTTTCCATCGTGTTGTGTACGTTAAGCTAAACTTACTCTACAAATACTACGAAGACTAAAATAATGATGCTTAATGAGGAGATTTGCGGTGAAATTATTGCGTTTCGTGTTTAGAAACAATATGTCCCGGTAATTTCGTACATCCCGGTTACATCAATAATTTACCTCGTCATAATTGGGCATTCAAATGCCTTTTCTGTTCATTTGGGCGACCAATAAGCGACTTTACAACCTGGAGCTACTAGTTACATTCTTACAGAAGAAATTCTAAATTGATGTGCGATTACACTGCTTGGCGTCTTGAAAGGGACACCTGTCAGCTATAACAGACCAAACAAGTCGGTTAAGATGCCAAGCAAAACCAAACTAGTAATTCAGATGCATGCTTACATTGGTTGATAGACGTGTTAATGTACGTGTTAATGCAATCAGTCTAGATACATCGATAGATAGATCAGTATAGTGGCTGATACCAACTTCATCCTTTCAAGCTGTTCTATTGCATGTGTGGGTTCTGAACGATCGCTTGATCTTAGGAGCAAGAATAATATTGGATGACTGTTAGAGTTATGCTTATCTTACCTATTTTTTTACAAACCTATTCTTTGAAGATTATTTGAAAATGTTTGCACATTTGATTTGGCCTTTTTGTTTAGCTATTGTTAATTTTCTTTTCGGCTACGTACGTATTTCACTAACTAAATGTGCTCTTCTTCAAAATATAAAAACCCCTTACATAAAGCTGATCGCTAAAAAGTATGATCGATACGTAAGTTGTGTAAATTTGCACAATGGATCGGCAATAAACTGCAGAAAGCAGTGAAACAGAAATGAAAAGCTTTTGTTTTACTTTCTTTACCGTTTCGTGGAAAGTTCAACAAGTAGAAGATGTTTGGTATAAAACGCGTACCGTTGCCTCAATCGATTAGTTACGATCCAAACGTCGAAACACAATCACTCAAAATGAAGGTAAAAGTAAGGTAGCATGCGATACGATTCGTTAGCAAACTATAATCGTCATCTTTCTTGTTATATTTGGAACAGATTTTCATCCTGCTTTTCCTGACAATCTCGATTGTGAGCGGTGTTGTTACGATCCAAACGTCGAAACACAATCACTCAAAATGAAGGTAAAAGTAAGGTAGCATGCGATACGATTCGTTAGCAAACTATACTCGTCATCTTTCTTGTTATATTTGGAACAGATTTTCATCCTGCTTTTCCTGACAATCTCGATTGTGAGCGGTGTTGTGCACGATAAACCAAGCGACGAACAGGGAGGACCTTACGAGGAGAAATATTCTCAGCATCAATCGTACGAGGCTTACGACTACGGTCACCAGCAGGGCGATGGAAACTATATCGATTATCCGGATCAAGATGTACATCAGATGAAAAACGTTCCAATTCCGTATCAAATTGAAGTTCCAAAACACGTCCCTGTTGAGGTGAAGGTTCCATACCCA
>KZ062280.1:14286-26875 GCA_002091835.1 Anopheles maculatus
GAGAAGCACGTCCCAGTCGAAGTGAAGGTCCCATACCCAGTTGAGGTTGAGAAGAAGGTCCCGGTGTACGTCGAGAAGAAGGTCCCAGTGTATGTGGAGAAGAAGGTCCCAGTCCACGTTGATCGTCCGTACCCGGTGGAAGTGAAGGTCCCAGTCCATGTCCCAGTTTACAAGAAGGAATACGTCGAGGTCCCGAAGCCATACGCAGTTCATGTCGATAAGCCCTACCCGGTGTACGTGAAGCAGCCAGTGTACGTCGAGAAGCAGGTCCCAGTGACGGTGCACATTAAGGAGCACCAGAAGAAGCCATTCTGGGGTTAAAGGGATACTTGCGAGATGTTAGTTACTGGTAGAATAAAGATTCAAAACTGATCTTTAAATAGTTGTGTTATTGACGATTTGATTGTTTATGTTGCCTCTCACTATATTGACTTATGACCGATACATAAGGACATCAGACAAAAACAAACATATAGAGTTATTCTGAACTGGTCTCTCAGCCTCCTAAGAACATGTCAGTGGAACATGACTTCTGAACATATAGTTTGATTCTTTCCTTGTGCCTCACATGTAACATGCCTCAGACCCATCCTTCAGGTATATAACCATTTGTTCGTATAATAACCTTTATCTTTTGCGTTGATCCTGTTCTGAGAGTTTTATAGTACAGGGGCACACCCTCAAACAGAGTTGTGTTAGTTTGAAATATTTTAGATTGCGTAAAGAAAAACCTAATGAATATAACAAGTATGGCATGCTGTTGATGCTATGACTATTAACTTCTTATTCTTTAGTGCTATTAGGAATAAAAATAAGTTCGTACAGTACCGATGTTTTGTGGTACCGTACTAACTTAATTTGATTTAATTCTCTTTGTTCAATCTGACAACATTACCATGCTATCGATTAAAAGGAATGGGAATGATTCAGAAGTTAGATAATCGGTTGCCGTATGAACTGAAGTCAAGGGACGCCGTGTATTTACTTATGATCAATTACTCCAATGGCAAGAAAAGGAAAGGATTATTGGATCGATTTTTTCTGACTAAAAATAAGTGAGTCCATTTCGATAATTCGTAGTGAAATACTTCATCAGCAACAGCTTAGCCGAATATTTACGATGCGAAGATCATTTTCAGCATTTCGCGGGATCAGCAGGGAGTGGTGTGTTATGATTTGCTACAGATTTCATTCCTTGTCGATCGATGCAACATAGCCTGACTGTAGAAGTAAAAAAATTTATGGATTTTTTTGCGAAGAGTTCCGTAAGTTACTAAAAAACGTGTAAATACTTTAAACACTAAATTCATATCAAATTTTCCTGAAAAAATCTTCAATTAGCCCAAAAATTACAGTCAAACGTTTCTGGCTTCGTTGCAAACATTAACAGATTCAATATTTTCAATAGTAATAATTTCCAAAATTGTAAAAAATGGACTTGTGTTTAAATTTCATATCAATTATGAAAATAAACATTGTTTCCAACAAATATTTTGATTAGAGATGTAGTATGTTTACCTATGCTCGGTACTAGCAAGTCCATAATAAAGATGATTGGCAACTAATACAACAAAAACATGCAACACTTTGTGTTGTGTTTAAATTTCATATCAATTATGAAAATAAACATTGTTTCCAACAAATATTTTGATTAGAGATGTAGTATGTTTACCTATGCTCGGTACTAGCAAGTCCATAATAAAGATGTTTGGCAACTAAAACAACAACAACATGCAACACTTTGTGACACGCTCCATTGATTTTCCAGCGAAAAATTACTTTAAAACCAACTCCAAACGAATGAGAGACAAACGGAGAATAATAAATGCATCTTGCAGAGGATCTCAGGCCACTGCCTGGCCAATATAAAAAGGTGCGATCGATAGCAGATCATCATTCAGTTGAAGATCTCCAGTCGTGCAGTACATCTAACCAGTAGTAGGCAGACATGAAGGTAAGCATCTGCGTGAAGGAGGATCAGTAACGAAGGAAACTCATGAAGAGGTCTTCTATTCCAGGTCTTCATTGTATTCTCTATGGCCCTGGCCATTGCCAGCGCGGCGGCAGTCGACGATTCGAAGAAGGAAAAGCGCGGACTGTGGGAGCTGGGATCATCCCAACAGGAATCGTACGAGACGTACGGCTATGACCATCAGCAGTCTCATGGATACTATGGCAACGACTACTCCGAGAAGGAAGTGAAGCAGATCATTACCAAGAAGGTGCCCGTTCCGTACCCAGTGGAGGTCGAGAAGCACGTCCCAGTCGAAGTGAAGGTCCCATACCCAGTTGAGGTTGAGAAGAAGGTCCCGGTGTACGTCGAGAAGAAGGTCCCAGTGTATGTGGAGAAGAAGGTCCCAGTCCACGTTGACCGTCCGTACCCGGTGGAAGTGAAGTACCCAGTCCATGTTCCAGTATACCAGAAGGAATACGTCGAGGTCCCGAAGCCATACGCAGTTCATGTCGATAAGCCCTACCCAGTGTACGTGAAGGAGCCAGTGTACGTCGAGAAGCCAGTCCCGTTCACTGTTCTTGTGAAGAAAGAGCACAAGAAGCCATTCTTCGGTTGAATCCTAAATATATTATGATAGAATGAATGTTGTTATGTTGTATTTCAATTTATTCTTGCACTGAAAATATTGTATATGTATATTGTTCCTTATTCTTGTCCTGGATGAAAGGATAAACTTGATATTGGTGATGTGCGGTGAATTGATGATTCGTCCGGCTGCGACAATCATATTCCAATCAAACAGTTTTTGGACACCAAATCAGTATTAGCAGTTGAAATTGATATATTAACTATTGACACGGTTTATATTATTGTGATCAGTTAAACTTCTTATGAATGCAATGCGGCCGTCTGAAATGAATAAAAAAAATTCTTATTAAAAAATATAATGAAACATGAACATCTCGATCCTATAGCTCATAAGTAAAAGTTGAACAGTAAACTTTTCGTTATTTGCGATTTAAGGATCTGCGATCTTATGTTTGTTTGACAGAGAGATTACAGAAAGACTGATCTAAATTTGAAATTTATAATCAATATCACGCATTCTGCAGACGAGGCAATTCACCTTCCATGACTGCTATATGAATCGATCGGTAGGGTCTTTACACGACAGGACAGAGGATCGAATCGTATCCGGACAGACCAGTCAACTGCAGTGAAGACTGACTATCCAACTACGTGGCATCAATAAGGCCAGTAACTTTGCAGGTTGTTAAGCCAAGAGGAAGAAGTTCTTGTTCTTGTTTGTTTAAGACTGGATACCATTCACGGTTCTCTGGACTTTGGTTGGACGCTTTAATTTTTCTAGTGTATGTATAAAGTAAATTTTATGTATCACATGATACACATTCGGCGGACTATATGTTTATACTCAGTTGTTGGTTCTTCATTATGTACTTCGATCTATTTCTGTTCCTAAAATTCTGGAAAATGTAATTGAAGAAAAACATGACAATAAAATAAAAAACGAAACGTATTTACTACTTCACAAATCACTGAACGATAGTTTCAATCATTCCATGATATACAGAGTTCAGTAATATCCGTATACAATTAATTTAATTCTCTAATGTAAAATTAATTACACGATACAATTCTCATAAGCACATAACAACCAGTTGATTTATTTAAAATAAAGAAATAGTGCTGAACATGTAGGGATATTCTCATACATTAAATAACAGGAAAGCTGTGCGCAGCAAATAATAGAATCACCAAGTGTTGAGAAACAAAAAGAAATATAGCCTGTGCTTTCAGTCATGCGCGATTGCTTTTTCGTCGATGATTACGTCAGAAACGAGTGTAACCCTAAAAAATCGATGGTTGGCACTCAGTGTTTTCGATATAAAAAGGTGCGATCGATAGCAGATCATCATTCAGTTGAGGATCTTCAAACGTGCAGTACATCTAACCAGTAGTAGGCAGACATGAAGGTAAGCATCTGCGTGAAGGAGGATCAGTAACGAAGGAAACTCATGAAGAGGTTTTCTATTCCAGGCGTTCATTGTGTTCTCTATGGCCCTGGCTCTTGCCAGCGCGGCGGCAGTCGACGATTCGAAGAAGGAAAAGCGCGGACTGTTTGAACTGGGATCATCCCAACAGGAATCGTACGAGACGTACGGCTATGACCATCAGCAGTCTCATGGATACTATGGCAAAGACTACTCCGAGAAGGAAGTGAAGCAGATCATCACCAAGAAGGTGCCCGTTCCGTATCCAGTGGAGGTCGAGAAGCACGTCCCAGTCGAAGTGAAGGTCCCATATCCAGTGAAGGTCGAAAAGGAGGTTCCGTTCGTGGTTGAGAAGAAGGTCCCAGTTTACATCGAGAAGAAGGTCCCAGTCCACGTTGATCGTCCGTACCCGGTGGAAGTGAAGGTCCCAGTCCATGTCCCAGTTTACAAGAAGGAATACGTCGAGGTCCCGAAGCCATACGCAGTTCATGTCGATAAGCCCTACCCGGTGTACGTGAAGCAGCCAGTGTACGTCGAGAAGCAGGTCCCAGTGACGGTGCACATTAAGGAGCACCAGAAGAAGCCATTCTGGGGTTAAAGGGATACTTGCGAGATGTTAGTTACTGGTAGAATAAAGATTCAAAACTGATCTTTAAATAGTTGTGTTATTGACGATTTGGTTGTTTATGTTGCCTGTTAGCATATTGGGTTTTCCACGTAGAAAATGCATTCATTATACTTCTGAATAATTTTTCTCACTCTTGTTCACCGTCACACTATTATAACAATTATGAGTAAACAATCATGAAGTAATCTAATGTTATGCTTGTCCAAAAACATGATAGTTACATGGTAACAGCAACAGTCTTGCAATGAACGAACCCGTATCAAATACTGTCTAAAATGTTCCTCAGAAGCAAGTAGTGGTGACATGACATGACCAAGTAAGTGGTGCCTAACTTTAAAGATATGCCTCTCGTGTATTTGGTTAATAGGCTCAAGCATGTATAACTGCTGCAAGCTGTAATGTAAGTTCGGTCCAATTCAGAATCGATGGAAAATCCTCCACACACAATACTTGAAAAATAAAACAAGTTAGATGACCAAGTAAGTGGTGCCTAACTTTAAAGATATGCCTCTCGTGTATTTGGTTAATAGGCTCAAGCATGTATAACTGCTGCAAGCTGTAATGTAAGTTCGGTCCAATTCAGAATCGATGGAAAATCCTCCACACACAATACTTGAAAAATAAAACAAGTTAGGAAAATAAAATACGCCATAAATAACAGATTGGACGCTAGAATAAAAGAAAAATTTACATTTCGTTATCTTATAAAATGCCTTTAAAATATACACATCTGACGTGCAATTTTCGCAATAATAATTTAACAATACTAAATTATTCATAAAGCTATAGTAGAGGTGAGAGACCAACCGGACCATGTAGTAATTGGTTATATGAAAATTTTCTCTCTAATCCTTAAGAATTTTTTAACTACTATAACGAATACGCATTATTGTAACTCATACGGATTATCGTAAATGGAATGGAAGCCTTCCATGGAGGCGTCAGTCTTGTCTAAGAACGGAACACAATCAAGCTGATATTTGATCTCAATTTGATTAAATTTACAAGTTGTTTTCTGATAATAAATCAACCATACAATTGATGAATTATATTAGTTAACGTGTAACAATTTTGTTTTAATCACTCGAACTTTGAATGTATTTATAATGTAATGAAAATTTAATTTGAATATCGTTTTTCTCTGTATTTTGATGAGGAAAACCAAATCATGCTCTTAACCTATGTCATTAAGCTAGGATTGCTAAGAACAAACAATGGCATTTATATCAAAGACATTTTCAGTATTGGATACAACTATCTTGTACATAATCAAAATACTGTAAAAAGGAAACGATGGAACCTATGCTGCTTTGAGTCACGCTTTATTGCATTCCTACAGAGGCGTTGCGTCAAACTTTACTCCAAACGAATGAGAGGCAAACGGAGAATAATAAATGCATCTTGAACGTTGGCCAGTCAGTTCAGCGTGCTCAATATAAAAAGGTGCGATCGATAGCAGATCATCATTCAGTTGAGGATCTTCAAACGTGCAGTACATCTAACCAGTAGTAGGCAGACATGAAGGTAAGCATCTGCGTAAAGGAGGATCAGTAACGAAGGAAACTCATGAAGAGGTCTTCTATTCCAGGCGTTCATTGTGTTCTCTATGGCCCTGGCCATTGCCAGCGCGGCGGCAGTCGACGATTCGAAGAAGGAAAAGCGCGGACTGTGGGAGCTGGGATCATCCCAACAGGAATCGTACGAGACGTACGGCTATGACCATCAGCAGTCTCATGGATACTATGGCAACGACTACTCCGAGAAGGAAGTGAAGCAGATCATCACCAAGAAGGTCCCCGTTCCGTACCCAGTGGAGGTCGAGAAGCACGTCCCAGTCGAAGTGAAGGTCCCATACCCAGTTGAGGTTGAGAAGAAGGTCCCGGTGTACGTCGAGAAGAAGGTCCCAGTGTATGTGGAGAAGAAGGTCCCAGTCCACGTTGACCGTCCGTACCCGGTGGAAGTGAAGTACCCAGTCCATGTTCCAGTATACCAGAAGGAATACGTCGAGGTCCCGAAGCCATACGCAGTTCATGTCGATAAGCCCTACCCAGTGTACGTGAAGGAGCCAGTGTACGTCGAGAAGCCAGTCCCGTTCACTGTCCTCGTGAAGAAGGAACACAAGAAGCCATTCTTCGGTTGAATCTTAAATACATTTTGTTAAATTGAATCTATTGTGTTTTGAATAAGCGGTTGATCGTTTATTATGAGAATCATTAATTATAAAGTATAATATACTAGGTGTACTTCGTGGATTCTTTTGAGTTTAATCATGCCAAGTAGTACAAGGTTCGATTTATATTTGCTTTTATTGTCATATTGGCATATTTATCTACGACAGACGACTTACCAATATATTTCACGCAAAGGATTTAACAAAATTGACATCAGCTTCTAGGTCAATAGATCGCCTGTAGCATATTTACAAGATCTCACACATTATCATGCACTACCCAAACATAGTACACAATTAAGATGACTCTCACTGACAACCGACTATACATTCTTCTTCTTCTTCTTCTTTCTTGGCCTAACGACCTCTTAGGTCATGCCTGCCATTTCTGGCTTACTAGACTTATTGTTACCGCATAGTTGGATAGTCAGTCCTCACTATGGGGTACGACCCAGATGAGACTTGAACCCCGGTCCTGCCGTGTGAAGACCGGCGCCGCTGTCGCATCTACCACCGGGCCGCAATGACTATACATTATATACCATGTTATTTAAAAGGGCATGACCACAAGCCGAACTTGGACTTTGAAGCTATATGATTTGCTTTAAATTAATATCACATTTTAAACGCCATTGGGAGGGATCGATCATCAAGGCGGTAGAGGCGCTGATCTTCAAACGACAGGCCCTTTCAATTGACCAAGTATTGGGTCCCATTGGTACCATCTCCCCGTGAGCAGAACTGACAATACAGCCATGGTTTTGGTCAAAACCTCTTAAGGCGACAGTGCAAAAGAATCGGAAGAAGAAATGCCAATATTCTTAGAACTTTGAACTATATTTTCCAAAATAGCTACTAACTATCTTTATGATTAAAATAAAACAAATTTAATAATGCAATTCGCTGTTCAACTTATCCATCATTCATTAATCTTTGTGTTTATGAAGTATACAATTACAAAGCCCTTGCTGTGATAAAGTGTTACACATTCGATCGAAGTTAGGATTTAACGAAAACAGATGAGAGTCGTGTCGACCTTGAATGTGACAGACTTCGTCGAATTAACGTTCAACCGATTTACAAAACTGTTACACGATTAAAAATGCACCGGAAGGTGTAAATGGGTGCAACTGTATCCACATCAACCGACCTGTAACGGAAGTTAAAAGTAATACAAGACCTGCTTTGCTAACAGAAAGTTTTCCACCGACGCAAATGCATTCGGTGAGTCGTGCTATTAGGTAAGGCTTAGTGTCAACGCATCAGCGACCTCAATGGAAAGACCCAATATCGGTCAATACCCCTTCAGTCAGGAGCCAGGGGGCCGCATGAATTGGGTTCGGTCGGATGCGTTTTTCATCATGATGGGACCATCCTACCCACACGATGGGCGATGGGTGTGATAAACTTTTCCTTTCGCGTCTATTTTCTCTGTTCGTTGGAAATAAAAGTGGCAGAAAAAAAGAAGCTTACCCCTTTATTAGGAATAAAGCTGCGCTGTGACCGAGGTGGCTACTAATTGCGCAAAGGTGCAAACGTGTGCGGTAACTGATTTAGTCTTTTTTGATGGGGCGCTTTCGATGTTCACTAACAACAGATGACGAAGAAGAGAGCGACTCGATTGGGTGGAGACGGTTGGTATAAAAGATGCTCACCGTCGGCCAAAACAGTATCATTCGGTTGTGATCGTTCGCTGGTAGCACGTAGACGGTAGACACCAAATATCGGTAGGCAGACATGAAGGTAAGCATTGGGTTGATGTTGTGAGTTTGTAAAGAGAAGAGCTCGGTCCTAGATTAAAATGGTTCTTTTTACAGGCGTTCATTGTGTTCTCTATGGCCCTGGCCCTTGCCAGCGCGGCGGCAGTCGACGATTCGAAGAAGGAAAAGCGCGGACTGTGGGAGCTGGGATCATCTCAACAGGAATCGTACGAGACGTACGGCTATGACCATCAGCAGTCTCATGGATACTATGGCAACGACTACTCCGAGAAGGAAGTGAAGCAGATCATCACCAAGAAGGTCCCCGTTCCGTACCCAGTGGAGGTCGAGAAGCACGTCCCAGTCGAAGTGAAGGTCCCATATCCAGTTGAGGTTGAGAAGAAAGTCCCGGTGTACGTCGAGAAGAAGGTCCCAGTGTATGTGGAGAAGAAGGTCCCAGTCCACGTTGACCGTCCGTACCCGGTGGAAGTGAAGTACCCAGTCCATGTTCCAGTATACCAGAAGGAATACGTCGAGGTCCCGAAGCCATACGCAGTTCATGTCGATAAGCCCTACCCAGTGTACGTGAAGGAGCCAGTGTACGTCGAGAAGCCAGTCCCGTTCACTGTTCTCGTGAAGAAGGAACACAAGAAGCCATTCTGGGGCTAATTTTGTGAGTTGCGAATGATGTTGGATTGTGCAATACACTAGTTGATCTAAAATTAATCTTTCTTGTTTCATTATTCAATGGGCCGAAAGCATCCGAAGCACATGGTGAGCAATAATTTGGCAGCATTTATTACGTTAGCATGCAAGAGGTGATCTAGTAACCTACATTATGCCAGTCACCCAATGTCTAGTTTCCAGGGAGACATGCAATAGTGTAGAGCATAATTAATGGGTGGATTTAATTTTGGTACTAAATTTTCTAGCCCATCTAGGGCATGCCCCATTTGGAAATATATTCCCGATGAAAGAGTAGAAATTCGTTCCAATGTTGTTTATTTCCGTAATTTCTCTTCAAATTGGTACATTACACAGCCATTATGGTATTTTAGATAGAAATCTATTAAACGTGCAAGATTAACTGTGAAAAAACCTTTTGCTCAGGTCGCCTTTGGAAACACCAAAGCCGGTAGTGTGCATTATGCATTAAAATGCATATGTGGCCTTGGTGGTTACCATTTTCCAGAAGAAGGCTTGTTTTGTCTTTCCTCTGTCTTTGTGTACTTTTTTATTTTGTTAGTTCAATGTACTCCACACACTCAACGGCCTAATTCCGCAGTAGCACATCTGCCATGTTCGTGGGTTGTGAGCCCGATTATGATCCTCCCCTCGGGTCTGCGAAGATTATGTGCACGGGGCTTTTCCCATTCTGCTCATGACGAGGTATAAAGCAAATTGAAAATAACTGCTCGCTTCCCGAAAATGGGTTTGCCGTGTCTGGGCGGCCAGCTGCCAAATGAATGCAGACTGTGCAGTAGTGTTCCGGTTTTTCGTCTAATGAGCTGGCCGCAGCAGTGCAAGACCCCGGGTACGTACGTGATGGATGGTGCACTTCGTTTTGGTAGTTGTCACTGCAGCAGCCGCAACCGCCACAATGCCGCGCCCGCCTTTCGTCACCATCCTTGTGTGACTTAGTAGTTGCCATGTTGGCTGTCAACGATGTGGCCCGCATCATGTGAGAGGATGAAATTATTCATAACCATACAACTTATGCCCGCTCGTTCGCTGTTGGGGTAAGTTTTTGTTTTCTTGCCTGTGTTGTTTTGTCCCTCTGTTTGTGTTTGGTTCGCTCTTAAAGTTTGTGATATGTTCTGTGTGTGTGTGTGTTTTCGTAGAAAGGAACTGGCGATGAGTGAAGTCTGCCGAGTGGCATAAAGAGCGTGATCCGTGACATTTGAAAGTCGTTAGTTGTCAGTTTATTAATCATGTACCGCCAGAATGGGTTGATTGATGTGCAGATGCTTCCTACAATGCGCTGTTTCATTGTTGCAAATCAATATCAATTAGTAGTTACGACGTTAGCAATTCGTAGAAAGTCATTTAAGTATTTTTCCTTTTCGAAAACCTTTTTGCAATATACAAAATAGTAGTAGCAATACTCAAAAAGCGGCAATGAATAATATCAACCTTCTTTTCAAGCTTTCTGGGTTAAATATCTGGGGCTTAAAATAATGTTGACCACTATTTAGAAAAGGGAACAATGGTGGAGATGACAAGCTTTCCGATAGGCAGTTGTACGTAGCACCGATGTCCAAAACGACCCCCGAAACGGGTGTCCAAAATTATTCAAAACGCTGTCGGTATCGTGGGCGTGTAGGAGTGACTGGGTAGGCCACGGAGAGGCAGAAAAGCGAAACGGAATATTGATGGTTATTGATGTGTCAGGAATTATTATGATTATCTATCATGAATATGTATTCGAATCCGGTGGGGAATCGCCTTCAGCCAACACGTCCTGATTCCGGGCTGATTCATTTCTCACCACGAGATGACAACGGGTGGTGACAAAGAGGATACGATGGTGGGCTGAAGGTAAACCAAATGGTGAAGGAAAACCGGAGGAAAAAGGAAGGTATCGAGGGAAAGACAAAAGAAAAGCACCAATAAAGGCTCGAAACGATTCCATTTATCGAAACAGGAAGGACACCAGCTCGGTTTCATGTTTTACTGAGTTTGTTCTCTTCCGTTTCCTCTCGCAGGTCCTGGTCTGGGTACACGCTTGATATTATTTAAATCCTTCGCGTCCTGCTGGAGATCGTGTTTCGACTGTGCCTTTTTGCTTTTGTTACTGCTCGGATGCCCCAAATTTCGGGCAGATTTCCAACTTAAAGATGAAGATAAAACACAAAATGCGCGAAAGACTGTCGATACTGTGAAACGTCGCATCGTTTCGACCGGTAAAAAAGCTTCGCAGATGTCAATGATGGAGTTTTGGGGACAGTTTTTGTTTTGGTATCTGGCCCCCTCCTCCCTCCTGCTTCTTCAGCAGGGTGCACTTTGAGGGCAGGGCAGCCGATTATGGTGATCCGATATCGATTCCGTTGATTCCAATTTCTCAACGCAAATACACCAAAATGCTTGGATAAAATGTTGATACAAAGCGCGATCGGAGGCACGTTTTGTGACCATTTTTGTGGCGATTTAGGAGCAAACACACGTGGCTATGCGAATCCACTGCTTGTCCGGAGGAGCTTAAAAGGAGCAGACTGGTTGGAGTGAAACCGGTGTGAAATTTATGCAATCGTCACAGAGTTGTGGAGCAAGAACCCAAATCTAAGGAGTGTAGCGATAAGCTTGCGGGAATATCTAATCATACTTTCCTATCTGTAATGCGTTCTGTTGCATACTGTAGTTTGTCGAGTTTAATGTCTAGTGAAAATTGTTGAAAGCTATATTAAATAGAAATTGGTACGTTTCAAGTGGTTCAAACAAAGCACAAATTGCTCGTCTAGACGAGCGTCAATTACAATTAGATCTGGCGGAATGGTCGTGGGCGAAAATGAAGAAGTGCTCTTCTTTTGAGATATTGTTTTAATATGAAAATCCATAAAATTTAATTTCCTTGGGGACTTTTTATCGTATCATTCTACCCCCTCCCCTCCTTTCCTCTATCCCGCTGTACCAGCCTCCCCAGCTTGGTTGGCGTTCATCCTCATAGCTCCGGTTCGTTAGCTCTAGCGCTTAGGCCGATATGAAATAGCTTGCCCAAGGGTGAAATGATGCCCCGTATTGCAAGCGTTTACCCAGTGCGAACGAGACAGAAGGGGAGGAAAATGGCGGGAAAAAGTGGTCCATTCCTGAGCTTCGAACTGTGGCGGAACGTAACGAGCAATCTGTGCCAATAATGGCTGTTGTTTGCGATGAAACTGGAACTCGACGAATCTCCGGAGGATTGGGAGTGCCCCGTATATCCTCGGTCCCAGCACGATCCGCGCGCGCGCCTCCATCTGTCGTATCTGTAGGCATTAGAGGCCACGGTTCGGTTCGAAAGCCTGAGGGAACAGCCGGAGCACGACAGCGACCTCGTGCCTGTTCCGGTGTGAAGTTTTTTTCCGGCTTCACATAAATACATTTGTCTCGTCTTGTGCGTTTCTTGAGCTTCGGGTGGAAGTGGGTAAA
>KZ062280.1:27193-54848 GCA_002091835.1 Anopheles maculatus
GAAAGCTATATTAAATAGAAATTGGTACGTTTCAAGTGGTTCAAACAAAGCACAAATTGCTCGTCTAGACGAGCGTCAATTACAATTAGATCTGGCGGAATGGTCGTGGGCGAAAATGAAGAAGTGCTCTTCTTTTGAGATATTGTTTTAATATGAAAATCCATAAAATTTAATTTCCTTGGGGACTTTTTATCGTATCATTCTACCCCCTCCCCTCCTTTCCTCTATCCCGCTGTACCAGCCTCCCCAGCTTGGTTGGCGTTCATCCTCATAGCTCCGGTTCGTTAGCTCTAGCGCTTAGGCCGATATGAAATAGCTTGCCCAAGGGTGAAATGATGCCCCGTATTGCAAGCGTTTACCCAGTGCGAACGAGACAGAAGGGGAGGAAAATGGCGGGAAAAAGTGGTCCATTCCTGAGCTTCGAACTGTGGCGGAACGTAACGAGCAATCTGTGCCAATAATGGCTGTTGTTTGCGATGAAACTGGAACTCGACGAATCTCCGGAGGATTGGGAGTGACCCGTATATCCTCGGTCCCAGCACGATCCGCGCGCGCGCCTCCATCTGTCGTATCTGTAGGCATTAGAGGCCACGGTTCGGTTCGAAAGCCTGAGGGAACAGCCGGAGCACGACAGCGACCTCGTGCCTGTTCCGGTGTGAAGTTTTTTTCCGGCTTCACATAAATACATTTGTCTCGTCTTGTGCGTTTCTTGAGCTTCGGGTGGAAGTGGGTAAACGTCGGGACGTGCGAGGGGATAATATAAACCTGATTTTGAAACAGTGTCCGCGGACTGGTCTCATGAAGATGGTGTTCGGGGGCAGCTAAAATGCGTATTATTGTTAAATCAATTTTCCGACCAGACCAGCTCATACGCAGCTTAAATAAATCACTTTGTCTAGGGACAAGCGGTGTGCGAGAGAAGGAGAGAAGCATAAAGTCTCGATCTCTTCCGTCTGTCCGTTTGATGCTGTGTGACGAAGAAGAAATTCTGCAATACTCATGTAGTTGTAATAAATAAATAAAACAACATTGACAAACACAATATAAATAGTTATCGCAACCCAGCAGAAAATGGAACACGAAATATATAAAAACACGAAACTGTTACTGCCGGTGAAAAATATAGCTCACTGGTACAATAACAGTTGAGCGAAGAAAAACTGTATGCGGGTAAAAGTTGGAACAAAATAACTCATGTCATTTGTCATCCATTACAGGAGAAGGCAACTGAAGGTGGAAGAAAGGCAGGGCTTTACCCGATTTCCCGTAACAAGGATGCGGTTGCAACTGCATCCGCGAAATTGTATTGAGCAAAGACGAAGAAAGCAGCACAAACAACACCAACAACCGGGTTTTTGGCCGGTGTATTGGCATCCGGGTGTATTGGGTGGGTTTTTCCGGTGCTTGCGAAGCTGGAAACGATCGGCGTCGCTAGACCGCGAAACCGCGCGAGTCCGTAGTCCGTTTGGAAAGGAATGTTTTACTACCAGTCCTTTTGTAAGGGAATGAAAATTCCTCGCCTTTCTCGCTCCGTAAGAACGTTGTAATCGATGCGCTTGTGTGGCACATTTTTTGTGTGGGTTGTAAGTCAGCTCTGTTTGTGGTTTCGGTTTGGAGAGGCCAGAAAAACGGGTCCACTTTCCATCACGATCATTGCTCGTTTCGGTTTAGTGTGAAGGTTTATCGTTGTACAAGGATGTACAACAGTAGCATGTTTGTTTTTATTTATTTAATAGTATTTGATTGCTTTATACAATCCATTTCTAACACTTTACTGCATCAGTCCTTGAGATTTGACACTCTTCAGTATATTGTTCCCCAGCTTGCACTCACTGTAACGGATGAAAAATGGCAGCCATCTTTCACCGGCAGCAGCAGCACAGGTATGTACTTCCACAAGCGAAATGCGTAGGTTAAGCGACGGTACCGGCACTTCGGCTCTCAAACATTCCTTGTGATTGATGAGTGTTTGCTTAGCCATGTTCTAACGGTCTTCACCTTGGCGTGGAAGTGTAGCTTTTAAAAGTGAATGCATTATCTGTGCAAAAGGTTGATTATTGCCCACACTTAACACCAACGCTGCTACATCACGTGCCATTTACTTATCTGCTTGTTGGTTGGATTGTGTTTCTTTTAAAATTGATCAAGATTATTGTGAAACAAAGTGGAGGGAGTGAGAAAGCATGATACGCCGAACGGTTGATATTCAAATTTAAATGGAAAAGCCCATAAACTTTTGCCTCTGTGTGCTGGAGGGCTCTCTCTCTCTCTCGTCTCTCCAGTTTTTTCAGTTGGAGCGCATTTGTCTTTCGACGATCTTGCAAGAACCTGCCACCATCCGGCATCTACCCGGTACACCTTGTCCTGTCGTTTCTTAATTTTTCATTAAGGCCTGGCTACATGACCCGAGATGTCAAAAGATTTCGGTTGCAAGGGGGGGGATTACCGAAAAGCTCACGTCAAAACCATCTCAGCTCGAGCAGGCGAAATCTGCTGCAACCGAGAAGTTTGACACCTGACCGTGATGCCAAAATGCGAGAAAGAAGAAGATGAAGAAATAAATCAAAACAAAACCAACCGCAACAAAGCCAGCAAAGCACGGTACGGTGATAATAATTTATATTTTTTTTCGTAAATACGAAAACTCACTACCTTAAACTGATTTTGATATCAAATTCGTGAATATTTTGTAGCAACACCGGAGGCACGATTGTTTGTTTACAAACATAGCAGGGGAAGATTTCGCTTGCTTCGAATGACGCAGCTTTGCGTGCGCAGTGGTGCACAAAACGCGGCTACACGAACCGAAATGTTTTCGACAGTTTTTTGAGTTTTCGCTTGCACTTCTCGGTTGGCTTTTCGGTTCATGTAGCTGGCCCTTTACTTCATTTAAATGCGGTATTATTTATTCCTACCCAGGACTACCCGGCCGGCTGATGAATTACGGTGTTTGTTTTTGCGCGCTTTTCCTTCCCAGCTTGGGGTGCGCAATTTAGCACTTGCATTTTTCACTTGCAGCTTGTCTCACCCAGCTGCTGACGGTGACGGCGTTGATGCTCTCGTATCATCGTTGATGATGATAATGGAGGTGTCGATGATGCTCCATTGACGCAGTGCTGCTTCAGAGCGTTGGGATCGCTTTTTGTTGGAGTGTGCGCCATTGTATCTTTCTTCGGAACCGTTGGGGTTGATGAGGAATGCGCTTTCTCCGCGAAACCGGATGGCGGGCGCGAGATGCAGAACCTTTAAAATCTACTCTAATGCTTCTGCTGGCATACAGTGTGGGGGCTAAAGTATGCTCTAGAACAAAGGCACAAAGTACATTGCCCTCGACGGGTGGCTTTTGTGCCGAGCATTTATCGTTGATTATTCGGAATGAAGAGCGATGCATCTGGAAGGTGAGATGAGTTCATGAATTGATGTTGGCCGTATGTCACGGGGTGTCTGCGATTGTCTGGAGGTGTTACCTTACCACTTATTGCGCAAAGAATAAGCAATATTTTATGGCAGTTGGCAGAGCAGCCTTGATTGGAGAAAATTCTTTTACGCGTTACACATCAGCTCCCCCACATTCAACCGCTATACCGCTGATCCGTAAACCGTTCATTAAAACGGAACTAATAAAGCTTTATGTGATCCGTCCGTACGTACGAATCCATTCATTATACTGTGCCCATTCGCTTTCGAGCAAGCATTACGAAATCATAGCCAATTTTGGCACATCACATGATTTGTTTCCCCGTTAAAGGCAACCCACCGCTTGTTTAATCACAGCACCTTTGTCTGTCCGCGTTTGTTTCGTCTCCCGTCTGTTTCGTGGTCGTGTGAGGGTGTCTTTTTTCCGATGCACAGTAAAATATTGCAGCAGCAACCCAGTAAAAATCAAAATAAAATATATCACCCACCATCACGTGTGGAAGCTTCGACCTGGGTGAATGGGAAAACATGGGAAAATGTTGCTGCACGCAAAGCGTCTACCGGATATTCGTCGCATATTATCTGTTTGGGGAGGATGGTTGTTTTCGTTTTTTTTGTTTTGTTCTCCTTTTTTTCCTTCATTCGCTTCACAAACCGACTGAAAGTACACATTAACCAGAGCTCGAACGCACAATATTGGCATCATCTGCCGATACATTAATCATTGAATAAATTAAATAATGATAAAACATTCATAAAACGGCTTCCGTGCCGAATCGAGGAGCGAAAGAGACCCAGGATTCGCGCGTTTGTTCACATCCGCTGTTTGTAAACTTTGACAAGTGGGATGTTGTGCTGATTGTAGAGGCATCGGATGTGTGGGCTGCTCCCAGTTTCATCGGTTAACATGTATGTTTTTCGTGTTTGGGGTAAACATGTCCCCTTGCACGGCAGGATGGTGAAATGCAATAAGTAAGCAAAAACTGCGGAGAATAATACAAGTTTTACCGTTTTCGTTTCGGTTGTAGTTACACAGCTGAGTCACATTTCGTTACATGGTGTACGACGCGGAAAAAACTTTGTTTAAGTCGTCGGCCTGCCTGCTGCTTCGTCGGCCCATCAATAGATGGCGCTGCGAAAAGGGAGAAACTGGACCCTATCATCGCATGGTTGCTATGATAGTTAGACAGTCGAAGCATTTGACGCTTTCCTTAGGTGGAATCGAAGTTGAAAAACAGGGGATCCATATAATGTAGAGACCTTAATACGACGGCCTTTTATACTAGGTGCCCAATTCCATGCATGCACGCGCCTACTTTGCCCACCGTTAGATGCGCCAATGTAGTTGTGACGCAATCAAAACAAAAAAAAATTGGAGCAATTTGCGCTTCGAGCAAGACACGTGCTTGCGATGCTGATAAAAGACCGCCATATACATTTGGGAGAAAGTGAGAGAGACGATCAGCATCTGTCACAGAGAACGATCGAGAACTGTCAGCGATCGATCATTCGTGCTAGTGTGTTCTCATTATACTGTGCCCATTCGCTTTCGAGCAAGCATTACGAAATCATAGCCAATTTTGGCACATCACATGATTTGTTTCCCCGTTAAAGGCAACCCACCGCTTGTTTAATCACAGCACCTTTGTCTGCCCTCGTTTCGTCTCCCGTCTGTTTCGTGGTCGTGTGAGGGTGTCTTTTTTCCGATGCACAGTAAAATATTGCAGCAGCAACCCAGTAAAAATCAAAATAAAATATATCACCCACCATCACGTGTGGAAGCTTCGACCTGGGTGAATGGGAAAACATGGGAAAATGTTGCTGCACGCAAAGCGTCTACCGGATATTCGTCGCATATTATCTGTTTGGGGAGGATGGTTGTTTTCGTTTTTTTTGTTTTGTTCTCCTTTTTTTCCTTCATTCGCTTCACAAACCGACTGAAAGTACACATTAACCAGAGCTCGAACGCACAATATTGGCATCATCTGCCGATACATTAATCATTGAATAAATTAAATAATGATAAAACATTCATAAAACGGCTTCCGTGCCGAATCGAGGAGCGAAAGAGACCCAGGATTCGCGCGTTTGTTCACATCCGCTGTTTGTAAACTTTAACAAGTGGGATGTTGTGCTGATCGTAGAGCCATCGGATGGGTGGGCTGCTCCCAGTTTCATCGGTTAACATGTATGTTTTTCGTGTTTGGGGTAAACATGTCCCCTTGCACGGCAGGATGGTGAAATGCAATAAGTAAGCAAAAACTGCGGAGAATAATACAAGTTTTACCGTTTTCGTTTCGGTTGTAGTTACACAGCTGAGTCACATTTCGTTACATGGTGTACGACGCGGAAAAAACTTTGTTTAAGTCGTCGGCCTGCCTGCTGCTTCGTCGGCCCACCAATAGATGGCGCTGCGAAAAGTGAGAAACTGGACCCTCGCATGGTTGCTATGATAGCTAGACAGTCGAAGCATTTGACGCTTTCCTTAGGTGGAATCGAAGTTGAAAAACAGGGGATCCATATAATGTAGAGACCTTAATACGACGGCCTTTTATACTAGGTGCCCAATTCCATGCATGCACGCGCCTACTTTGCCCACCGTTAGATGCGCCAATGTAGTTGTGACGCAATCAAAACAAAAAAAAATTGGAGCAATTTGCGCTTCGAGCAAGACACGTGCTTGCGATGCTGATAAAAGACCGCCATATACATTTGGGAGAAAGTGAGAGAGACGATCAGCATCTGTCATAGAGAACGATCGAGAACTGTCAGCGATCGATCATTCGTGCTAGTGTGTTCGAAAGTGAAGCGTCCCTTTTTGTGTCTCTAAATAAAACGTGTTAATTATAGCAAATTGTGTCGAATTTCAGTTAAAAAATACTTACCTTAGTGAGGTTTAACCCCCGGGCGTGTAGTGTGTGAAAAAAATGAAGATCCAAGCGGTGATAATTGCACAAATCATCCGAAAAATCTCGTTCCCAAGCCTCACGACGCAGGTAAGAAGAAAGCCGAAAGTTCAGTTTTGCACGCGCGCTTTTGTGAGCGTCAGTGTTTTCTTCTTCTTCTGATTTGGCATCGACTTTCGGTGCATGCGTCGTAAATTGGCCTAATCAAAAGTGATCCACCGCTTGTCGTATTCCGCCGCAGGTGCTTTACTGCTGGCGATTTTCGGCTTTCCACTGGCACTGGCGCTGACCTCATGGTGCCGTTCTGGTGGTGTGTGTTTCGCGTCCATAAAAGCAAACGAGAGAAATCGTTTAGTGTACCTTTACTACAGTCCGCCGCTTACCAATTGCTTCAGTGGTTCGTAATTAATTCAATTTGGATCCGATTCGCTCGACCGATGCATTTATTTATTTACATTTTGCTGTGATTTTACCCGACCGGGTTAGTGTGTTGTGTATGTGTGTGTGTGTATGTGAATGTGTGTGAAATCTTGAAGGTATGGCACCCATAATTGGTTTGAGTCAGTGACCGACCGACCTGACCAACCACAACGCGATGTGCCACAGTGTTTGTGTCTCAATTTGCAAGTGTAGTGTTATTCTTAATAAGCGGTTGAAAAGCCATGAAAAGTTTTTGGTTGTACGGTCTTGTTGGGGTTTTAATGCAGACCATCCGTGTGGTGCGTCACCTATCAAAACTATCGATACGGATTAAAAGTACATCCGGTAAGTAAAAATCATTTTTACCATATCTACTGGAACACGGGATATTATATTACCATTTAAATCTAAACCAAAACCATGAATGTAATTCCTCGACCGTGATTTCCAAATTCATATCACGGATTAAGTACCAGAAAGACGAGTGTACAAAAAAAAAAGGTGCAAACCTATCGAAAAAACCACGAACCGACCGATGCTCGCGTGCTCTGTTGTGTGGCACAATTTTTCAAAGTTTGGTGGAAATCACCGGGTACTGATGGTAATTAAAAATAAATAATGAATGAAAAATTGAGCCGCAAAAGGAACCGGAACGCGCAAAGCGACACGTTTCCACTCCCCGGGGCGGTGAGTAAAAGGGAAAATGCAAGTACAAAACGGTGCACAAATCACCCAACCTACCACCATGCCAGCATACAGAGCACCCAGCACCCGATTCTCAGCTGCTGGCACAACAGGGGATGGCTAACGTACGCATTTCGCAAGCAAAAATGGAAGTTTAATTACTGACCGACGAAAAACTGGACTCACGTATCCCCGAGAGCGTATGTGTGTGTACTGGCCGATGCTTTTGCGGAACGGTTTTGTTTGCATTCGTTTTATGTACGTTGTGTGCACTCCGAGTGGGTGGTGGTTTTATGCTGTCGCTTTTACCACGCTGTTTGTACGCTGCCAGTGCAGGAAGTTCTGGGCAGCTCTGGGGATAGGGAACAGCAGCCAAAAAAGGCCAAAACAAAAATATAAAAACACAAAAACAACTGCTCCTAAAAAGAATAATTGAAAAGCTTGCTCTCGAAAACGTGCAAAAACAGGAAAAACATAACATACACGAGCTGGTCCTCTTCAAAACAGCATAAATCATTTCAGGCTAAGAGATGAGCCAAATGAGCCTTCCCATCATGAGCTGCTGCGGAATGGGTTGGTGTGCACAGGTGTGTGTGTGTTGGTGTGTTTGTTGCAGCGGGGTTTTTGGAGAATTTCTGTGCAAACAGATGCGCTGCTGCTACTGGAGGTAAAAAGTGCACAGATGGGATTTGTTGGTGAGGTCCGCCGAAGTGGAATAGTCTGGAGCAAGCGAAAGAGAGATGTTTTACAGCTACTTACAGCAATGGAGTAATGTGTATTTTCTTTGCCCGAAACGCGCTCGAGAGGTTCACATATTTAATCTTAATTTAAAGTAAGGTCGAGCACAGTCCTAAAAACGAGTAAAAGTAGGGTTTAATTTGTATTATCTGAAGTTAAGCTACGGCACTGGATATAAATGCACACGAAAAGGATGAAGTAAAATGGTGTCAATTTTCGATTATGGAACGGTATGGTCATCAATTCCAATCCCTCCACCATCGTCGAGATGTATTAGTCTGTCCGAAAGCGATCCCTTTACCCGGTTCTAGGCGGCACCGTCCTCATCCACTTCCGGCTGGCCATCATCGATAGTGGTCGATAATGGAAATCCAATCAGCTGAAGCACCGGATGCAATCGAGCAACGAGCGATGTATCGATTTGCGGAAGCCGAATCACCCCGTTCTCGAAAAGCTCAACGTAAAGCCCTTCGATTGTGACGAGGCACCGGCAGAGCAGAGGTTGCAGCACACTCACTATTCCCCACACTTTATGACAAGAAGCAACCCCTCCGCAGCAACAACAATGTTGCATGAATTAAATAACATCGAGCTCTGCTGGTGGTGGCAAATTGTGGTGCGCCGGTACAACGGTGGTGCTGGTGTAGATCAAGTGCTCATCCTAAATGGAAATGAGAAACCGAATTGAATCGCGATAACTGAAGGGTTGAATCACTCACTAAAAGTATATTGTTCCGTCCATGCTAACTGAGGGATCCCTTTGATCCCTTCATCGCATCCCCGTAACCATCG
Source organism: Anopheles maculatus (assembly GCA_002091835.1). Classification (NCBI taxonomy): domain Eukaryota; kingdom Metazoa; phylum Arthropoda; class Insecta; order Diptera; family Culicidae; genus Anopheles; species Anopheles maculatus. Next base: position 36,151 of record KZ062280.1, read on the forward strand.
AGAGACATCGGCAAACTAATCCGCATTAAAGCCGGCTGTGCGCAATCGTAGTTTGCTTGTGCACGCACAGAAAGCAAATCTCTGCCCAAATTGTGGTAGAGCTTTTCTTTACCACCCTTCAATAAGACCACCATTTTAGGATGCCCTTTGTCGATGACGTTCCCGATGCTATGGGTGGCTACGAAATGGCTCATTTTTCCAAGAAATAGCAAGTCTTTCGATGAAATCTAACTCGACCTTCAGCAGCTACCCGGCCTACACTCGGCTGCTGCTGTGCGTTTGTGTTTGGTTAGACGAATGCCTTACCAAAGCGTTTTTGGTGATTGCGATCTGTTTTTAAAGCACCTAATCACGTTGTCGCTTCGACCGACGGTGACTGTCACCGGTGTGTCTATGTGTGGTGGTGGTGGTGGTGATTGGGAAAAGTTTCCCCTTCGGTTCGTCATCATCATCATCGTGAACCATCGGTGAAAATCTGCGTGGGCTCTACAGGTTCGGATGATTTCCCGTGCGATTTTGGTGTAATTTTCAGAATGGGTCGTGTTTGAATTTCTGGCAACGGCATGAAGTTGCTGCGTTGGCTGCAACAGTACCGTACCGATAGGAAATAGATTGCCGATCTAATCAAGTTTATGCTTATTAACATCCATTTCCCGTGAAACGGTTTCTCGTGGGAAATGTTGAATGTACACCGTACTATTAAGTGATATTTATAGAAGGAAGACATGTTTTGGAAGGTAATTAGGGATTGTAGGACTTTGGATTAGAAGAATTGAATTCTACGGTTTAAACAAAATGAAAGAAGTCATCCAATCCCTTGTAGATTTTGAAAATAGAAACGAAACGTTAACGTTGCATACTTTTAGGCGCATCTCTATAATCTGTCATCAGAAATCAACAGAATGGGCATGCAGTAGTTATGCACTACTGCCGTTAGCATTTTTGTAATAAAAGTCATGTTTATGCTTGACATTCGATTGACTAAAGCATACAATTAAAGCTTCTTCACTGCAATAAAGGTGACACGCTAGCTCGAAAACACATCATCCTATTATTCATTCCGATCGAACGCGTTCGTTGGTAATTTGCTCATTAGCGCTGTTTGCTAATCTACTCTCGGTTCAACGTTCACTGATCAATAGCGTTTTTGTCAGTAAAGGCACAATAGTAACAGTACCATTCAATTATAATTAAATTATGCTACGATAGATTGAAACATAAAATTCGTTCCGTGAACAAAGGAAAGGGGGACGATGTAATAGAAACAGCGACAAAAAAAAGGCCACCGCACGCTCGGTGACGCATTTAATTCAATAAAATATGAAATTATTAATGTGCCATAAATTAAATTCACGTACTGCTGGTGTCCGGAATGTGACGTTAGCTGTAAAGTTACAAAAAGCCATACGGTATTTGAATTAAGCTCGCCCAGCTGGCTGCAGTTAAATAGGGCGGGTTTTTCTTTCTACTATAATAGTATCACGCGAAACAAACAAACAAATCAAAACCGGAGACCAATCAACAATTATGATACAATTTGTTTTATTTTTTGATTTTTTGTGGTGGACTTCGTGGCAAGTCCTTTTGACTTCTGTTAAGATTAGTAGCTGTTTTCCTCTCTTTCCATTCTTAACTTGGCGCACTCGGTTACACTTCTCTTTTGCTGCTGTTGTGTTACTACACTCTGACAAACAATCGTCAAGACTTTCGTTTCCCTTCAACGCGTATAGTAATTATGCTTAGTATGGTGTTAGTGAGCTGCTTGTGTGTTTGTTTCTTCGTTTTTTTGTTGTTTTAATTTGAAAGAGAAAAAAGATTCACATTACAATTTGGAATTTGTTTCCGCTTTTCGTTCTCTTCTATGTCCCATCGTCTCTTTTTTTCGTTCTCATTTGTTTCATTAAACTTTTGCTTGTTCCTTCCTACTACATACATTTTGTTCTAATTGCTTCAAATTTGATTACAAATGTGATGGATTTTCGTGTCAAATGTCGCCTCACTGTTGATTCTTATGCCAAATCGTGTAATACACGTTTTATAAGTTTTTTTTCCCTTTCTTTTTCAAACTATCAAAATTTCCCTTCTGCGCACATGTTTTCTCGATTGAGAATGAAGAAAATCTCCAAATATTTCATAAATTTTCACTTGTTTTCCGTTTTGTATTCGTATTGGAACCAGTGGGTGAAACATTGAGATGTATTTTGTTTTATTTTTTCTGTTTGGTTTTTCCGGTTCCCCGTACGCTTGCAATAAACAGACCATTATTGATGTACATTGGAATTTTCCTACTTTTTACCTTCACTCTCACGTTCTTTTTACCCCAAATTTTACGCTTTCAGTGAGTTTACTTCTACATGGAACATGCTTACAGCACGTACACTTTTCGGAGGAAGAACGAAGAATGTTTCGTTCCCCGGGTTTGTTGTGGCCAACTGAGCTGTACAGACTGATGAGCTAACAACTTTTGCACGATTTCATACTTAAAGTACAACTTTGGTTTCTTTCATCTTCATCGCAAACTGACCAGTAAAATGGTGTGTGTGTGTTGGTATGTGTGTTGTTTCCTGTTGTACAACGTTTTTTTGATCTTTAGGTTTATAGATTCCTCAGCCTTGTTTTGAACTGCTTCTCTCACTTGGCTGTCGTTTTCCTTCGTCCCTGGCAGACAACATAGTTTGTGACCGGTGTCCGAAAGGGTGGAAAACCCCGAGGTTTGCACTATTATCCACTGCTGTCAGGATTCTACAGTTTTTCTGCTCTACATATCACTATAAAGTTCATGTACACTTACATACGCACACACACACACACACACACAGACAGACAGACACACATACAGAATTCCGGGGGTGAAGTTTAGAAGTTCATCACACGAACCATTGCTCCCCACCAAAGTGGAACTGTTTTCTGTTTGCCGCTGTATATGTACTTATTATTCATTAGTTGTAAAGGTACGGTTCCTCTCAGATGCACTTCCTTCGCTTGGCAGACGAGGGAACTCGCGATGAGTTTGGGTGTGACTTTGTGAAGGTGTAAGGAGTTAGAAAGAGCGTTTATTTACAGACAGAGATGGTACGAGTAGGAAAGATCAATCTTGTTTATCCTATATGCAAAACTGCGATCTTGTAATATCGGTTTCGATCGGTTGCGAGACAAGAAATTATGCTATGAATGTGTAATTTGATATGATTCTACGAACGCTTTACAAAGATCGACTCCCGTATCCATCCATCATGCTTCGTGCGAACGAGAGCGTGCCAAATAAGGGGGAATCAGTTTTTCTTGGCGGTTGTTGAGAAGCATAGAATTGATTATGGCCGTGTGATCCATGCCGCGTAACACATGTACCCGACGCACGTTACAATGATGGATGGATCTCTTTTGCATCCGCTCATATCGCTCCCGGTGTAGACGGACAATTCGTAGCGTGGGAGAAGGCTTAGGCTTAACAGGAAACGAAAATGGTCAAGTAGTGAACCATTCCTAGTGAACAGCAGCAGCGATTTCACAAACAGAAACTCAACAATGCATCATGTCGTTTAGTCCGTTCATTCGTTCTAGCAACCTCAATTTCTCTATTTGTTTTTCGTTCCTATAATTGCATCTCTTGCTGTTTGTGTGTTTTGCAAAAGTTGTATCATCTTGCGAGATATGTTACTCGAAACTTTCTATTTTGCGCCATCCATTCGTGCAGTCTCTGCTTAGCATTGCTTCGTGTTCGTGTTAACCCCATGCTGTTTGGGAAGCTCTTATCAATTGCTTGATGATAGTTTTGTTGGTGGAACTTCTTTCATTGTCATACCTTTGCTAGTCGTGTTGCAAATTGCTTTTCATTAATTTAGCATGTTTTTCCTAGTTTTCTGATACAGAAGTTAAAGATATGTGTGGGGATAATTAGGAAGACAGAATCGATAACGATGTATTTCGAAAGTATAAAGATATTTTCACTTCAAAGTGTACTTTTGATGAACATTTTTTGTGGACCTAACTTAACTGGGTTTTCTATCAGCTGTGTGTAGTGAGTGTGACAAACGGTAGAGGATTTTACTTTTACGGATGGTAATGTCAGTGCAAAAAGGGAAATAAATTCAACGAAAAACACCAAACCCCCAGGACAGATTTATGATTTACTTTGAACGTTTGAAGTAACTTGATCTACGCGAGTAGAGCTTGTACAGTGGAATGTAAAATGAGGCAAAATTTTGACCAAGAAAAAGTTTTCAAAAAAACCATTTGCCTGCGTTGCGTTAAATTAAATATTCTTTAACGACCCGAGTGTACAAGCTGCTCAGTACACGCTAAAAATGACACGAAACATCCTTAAGAATGCAAAAGGTAACGACTGTTTTTCCCAACTAGATTATGAAAAAAGAGTCTGGTTTTCGTAAAGAGATGTTATTATCGGTCGAACGAGAAGTAAGAATCGACGGCGGAAGGACAAAGACTCTCGAAGAAAAAAAAACGCATCCCCCTCAACGCCAAATCATTCTGTTTCCGGGAAATGTTTCATTTATGCTGGTGGTGCTTTTGGAAATTAGTTTTCCATTTTCTTCCTTACCCTGCAGAGCTCTCCGACAAAAGCTGGCAAGGTGGAACAAAAAATCCCCAAAACCGCTTAGCCCTAACAACACACCTCGAGCGTGAAGAGCTGTTTGCGAAAGTTTTCTAATTTCGATACATCAATCAATGGCGCTGCCGCCGCTTGTTTTCTTTTGCTTAAAATCGATAATCTCATCCCAAAAGGCATCACCGGAAGCCGGAACCCGATGTATTCTGGGCGAAGAAGACACGATGCTACACAGGCGATCGAAGGCGAAACTTCGATGCTGCCGCCGTTCGTTGCACAAAAGTCACCGCAGCCAGTCGCCAGCGGTAGAATGAAACAACGTACGAAAATGTGACAGTTTTTGAGCGCATTCTGACAGGTATACCAACCCACACACAGATACACACGTGCGCGCCTACGGCAAAAAGTTGGCCCAGAGACTTTTTGAGCTCGCGTGACGTTAATTTCATCCGCAGATTGACATCGTCGATCAAAGTCTTAAAATTGTACAAACAGATTCATTATGTCAGCGAATGCCGGCGGGGAAAATGTATGGGCGGGATGAGCCACTGGACTAGAAGTAATGTGGGCGTGAAAACATAAGCTTTACCGTGGGAAGGTGTCGTGTTGGAAAAAATAAAACCTCATTCATGACATGGCGATGACAAATTCTCCTATGACGTCAAATAGTGGTTAGCAGGGATGACTAATAATACAAAACCGTCGCTCTAGAGTGTTGGTTATTGGTAGGAAGATGTTGTTAAGAAAGAATTGCAATATTCATTATGGATGTCGTCACTCCATAAGTCTCATCTTTTCAAGCTCTCACTACAAAGTTAATGATTATGATGTTTTCTGTTACAAAACACATTTCTCTTAAGTACATTCTGCCAGCGCCTCGCGCCCAAGATATCGCTACCGTTAATCCTTATCGTTCTTAACACGCGAAACTCACTGATGCACTTACCACGGGTGAAACATTATTATACTACAAACTAGCACAAACAGAACAAAACTCAACATTACGCTGAATGCAAAACAAACAACAAACGAACCATCTGTTCGGTATATTACGGCTTACGAAAAAGATTCGGATGTCCTTTCTTGTCCATAAGAGGACGCAGAACAATCGCCTGCTGCCGGAGGACGCAAATCTCATGTCGCAAGTTGTCCTCGCACACGCACGTACATACACACACACACATACATCTACATATACAGAGACAGAGAAAAGCTCCTTACGCGAGCTCGAGCCTGTCGGACTGACTGAATCGGGTGACCATATTTACAGATTACATCAAAAAGGACGAGCTTTCTGTGTTGTGTCACGAACCGGCGAAGCGAACTCACACACTACCGATGATGATACAGCCGCAGGAATACTCTACCGGTCGTAGTACCTGCTGCACTCTGGAGAGGAAGCTCAGTAAAAATGGTAAACAGCTAAACCGGTGTAACACTTCCTCGGATGGGAATGGCCTTATGCCAGCGAGTGTACCTTCGCCGACAGACAGTTGTGGAGCACGAATACAACCGGCTTGGGACAGCACTCCATGTCCAGTTCCTGGGTAGGAAGAAGTTGGGGAAGCGTGAAAAAAGAGGCAAGATTGGGAATGTTTCAGTGCCAGCTCACACATCCAAAACAAGGGAATAATCTGAGGAACAGGATGTTCTTACCAGTTCCGCACCGTCCTCCGTGCCGGAGAAGTCGAGGTACAGCAGCTTGTTACCGTCATCGGCCGAACCTTTCAGCTTGTCGAACGGGAACGTCCAGAGGGCTTTCGAAGCGGGTCCGAGCCCACTATCTAGCAGCGTAAATCCACGGTCCAGGTGTACGATTAATTGACAAGGACGTCCCTGTTGAGTGCAGATGGAGTGGAGATGTGCATCAGAAAACGATTTAATTTATATCTCTTTAATTTAAACTAGCTATCCTTAAGTTGTATTGTTATCCATTTTCAAGCACTTCCTTCATTTACCGCCAATCTAAAGTTCAGACCTGTGCAAATTCTTCGTTGCAGGTTCGCCCAACGTTCCCCAAACCCGAATTCTAATTATTGGTTCGATTAGCTGTCGTATTTTGTCACCCCCAATGTAATCGTTTTAGTCGCCGACCAACCGGTCGGATGAGGTTCCACTAAATTGACTGCATCCTTTGCACACACCGTACACACGTGTTCAGGGTGCAATCTGCATCCACAGCGTTTGCTCCAATAGTAGTTATCGCCCGTGAACTTTGCCAGCAAAAGTGTGAGAGTACGGGATTTAAACGCATTCTCCTTTTAAATCTACCATCCAGGCGCCGGGAGATACTGGCAGCATGTATGTCGCAATCATCAGGAGGAGCTACTTAAGGGGAAGAGGTAAAGGAAGCCAATCGAAACCTCTCACCAATCTCCTTCCCTGTTTGCCAATTAATAACCGAAGCGGGGTACCGTGCTTTGGAGCGAAATTCGATTCCGGGATTTTAATCCCGCTTGGCGGAAATTGCAACACTCGCTGCCACCCCAACGCATTTGCTCCCTAGATTTTCCCTGGGAAGCGAACACATACACACATACAACGAGAGAGAGAGAGAGAGAGAGTGTGTGTGCGGAGGAGAACGTCAAACCGAGCAGAACGGAAACGGCCGATTAGCTACTAGGCTGCAGGAGCGCAGACTACGGCTTTGGTAGTAGTTGAAACAAAAAAACAAAAAACATGGTCGATAGCTTCACTGTCCAGGTGGCGGCAGCGTTCGCTATTTCGGTGTCGGCCGTAGTGGTTAGCCGTGGTTCCCAAAACATTGGCAATCTAAATGTGGCTCGTGTCAATAAAGCAGCGCGCGCGAGCAAGCAACACGGTCGGTTGTGCCAACAAATTCACCGTATCTGCTCCCGCCGACGCGTTTGTACGCATGAGGCACGCGTTCTCTTTCATCCCACATTCGATCGGATAGTATTGCTGAGGGCATTTGGGATTAAGGTGTAGTTACTGCTGTTGTGTAGTTACCGGCCGACCGACCGACGAAGCCGCTTTGCGTGAAGGCGAGCATTTTAATTAAACCGTGGGCCGATAAAGCTTGGGAGCGTGCCACGAGTTTGCTTACCCAGAGGTGGTTCGAGAGCGAGGAATTAAAGCAAAATCGATCACGCTTTATGTAACGATTAGCTGTACACCGTGGGACGATGGAAACATGAGCGCGCGCCGCATTGAATATTCGTTTACAGATTTAGCGGGAAACCTCGGTGAAATGAGAACGTATAGATTAGCTATCGAAATGAATGGCTGCAATGGTGGTTGATGTGTTTAAAGTACTGCAGGCGCAGCACAACATAAGGGCAATTATGACAGGCATGAACAATTGCACCAAACTCGTGTTGATGCTAACGGATCCTGTACTGTACTAAATCTTTAAATTTCATACTTTGCGCCTAAATGTATGCAATATGATGCAAGCTTAAATTTCAAACTTTTTAACCGCTCCCTGTTATTCTACTCACCTGAAATAGGCAACGGAAGGAAAACTCTCGCTGACAGATGATGGCATTATGGCAGCCTTGCACCAAAACGCGGGCCCACGCCGCCATGTCCCGGTTCGTCTCCGACCGTAACCAATGGCTAACGACGCCCCGTGTCGTACCGCACCGGATGCAGAATACGCTCGAATGTGTGCTCTAGAAAATGGAAAAAAATAAAGAAAGCAGAAAGAGGAACAAATGAAACGATATAAATGAGCAAACAAAAACAATATCAGGGGGAGTGAAAAATGAAATAATACAAAAAAAAGGGAACGAACAAACATGGACAGGAAAGCTTTCCATGCGCACGGAAGGGATCCCCCGTGTGGAATACTTACCGAGTTGGAACCGACGGTTGATGTGTTGCCTGCGCCGGCTAACCGAGTGGCCACCAGGGGACAGCTTTCGAACGGTCTGCTCCACGCTTCCACCGACCAGGGGGCGCTTTCGTACAGCCTGTGTGCCGAACAAAACAATGGGAAACGAAACATTCAGCATTTGTTGGAGCAAAGGTTTTAAACACGCGTGCGTGTGTGTGTGTAAAATGGCGAATAACAAATGGAACAAACATAGAAAACTGTACGCGGCACAGAACCGTCAAGCAGCAACATTGTTGTATGCGTTGTAGCTTTAGCAAGTGTGAGCAACGAGAAATTAAAAACAAACGAAAATAGCAATGGAAAAAGTAACCGGCATGGGGGATGGGTGGATATCTCGGCAGCGATATTTGCGAGACAAAGTCCAGAGAACAATGGGAGTACAAAACCAACATCCCTTCTTCCTTCGAACTGGACACAATGTCTAACCAAACACAAAAGGACAGCATTTGATAAGCGAAGCGACAAAAAGGGACGGTCCAGAGTATAAGGGAGCGCGAAAAAAGTGCCTCGCTAGCTACGTAATGAGCTTAGTACTCGCAATATTTCAATTTGCCCTCGAGGAAACGCGAGAAAATGAGAGTGGAGGGAAATTATTTCAAGATTAGATTCCACCCTGCAAACCCGGTCCCTTACAAACTTCCCCGCAAAGGGACGGTGAGGCAAGACAAGGCATCTTTGAAGAAAATGTAGCATTAAAACCCCGAAAAAATAGCAAAGCAAAGGTACTACGGCGGCGAGTAACTGTGAGGTCTGTGAGAGGAACAACGAACGTTAAATGCCGCTGTAGCAACCGGTTTGATGTTAGAGAGATCCTTTTTGGGGGAAAAAAACACAGGACTAAGGGCCTTTCGTAGCGTGCTGCTTCCGCTTTTGGATCCTGGTCCGTTATGTTTGTTGCAGCTGGTTTTCGTCGTCGTTGTTCTGTTGCATACTCGATAAAAAGCGAGATAAAAATGTACCAAATGAAGCAGCAAAAAAGCTGCCTTTTTGTTGCGAGCCGTCAGTGGAAACGGTTGGCGAGGTGGCAGCACGAAAGGTAAACAGATACGGGTGAACATGAAAGTCAACGCGCAGCAATGGCCCGTCGTCACCACAGTTCGTTCCAAGCTCGTACAAGAGTGCATGAAACGGTCAACATTTGCCCAGCAAATGTCCCAACTTTACGTTCGGTCCCGCCTGAGGGAATGGAGCTTTTTTCGTAAAGTGCTTCACTTCGAATTGCATTCTCATTACACTTTACACCGCCGTCAGTGTAAGTAGCAAATATCGCTGCAGCGCAACGAAACATTAGCGAAGGAAAATGGCTACCCCGAAATCGTACAACTGGTCCGCACGATGTAGCGGCGCGCAATTTAGCGAAAGCGAGCTGGACAGGAGTTGGCACAAAATAAAAGAAGTCATCCGAAACTTAAACAAAACAAAATACTTGTGTTGACAGTAATTAAGGAAGCATTCGCCGGCAAAAAGGGGACTGTTGTGTTTGTTTCTTTTCGTGGGGGACGCTTGAAAAATGTTCCTTCAACGTTTCTTATCGCGCACCGAGCGGCAACAACGTCGTCTTCTTGGATGCAATGGTCCTTGAATGTCGTTTTTGTTTTGTTCGTTCGGGGTTCGCTTTTCTTCGACGATAATTAAGCTCTTAGTACAGGCACAGACTTCGCCGAAATGGTGCATGCTTCTTGCAAGTCCGAATTGCAATGAATGCAATCTGCGGAAGGACTGTGCGCAAGCAGAGATGAAATGATAGAATTTAGCTGCAAGATGAAGTGTCAGGCTGCGATTTATGATTGAAGATGGCGCGTCGGACGAGCGAATTTGCATTTTAAGCGAGGTGCATGAATGATGTGCTAGGTGCTTCATGAGTACCATTTAGATGCACTTTAAAATCTTATTGCTTGTAAGAGGATGCTAAAAAATAATCACCAAAAATAGGAAAATAAATTTGTGAAATAGTTAGCATCTCCTAAGCACAATTAAATGTCATCCCTTTTTTTGTTCTAATCGATCATCAATAATTCGATTTTATGCCCGAACCTTCATTATAAAGAAGAGGAACCATGACGATGTTCGGGAATTGTTTCACCTTCAATTAACCTCCCATTTCTGCCCGGTAAGGCTTTTACTTTCGATTTATCCTAGATTGATTTTCCCGTCTTCTTTTTTCCTTCCTGAGTAGAAATCCCTCCTAAAAGAGCGAAGCATCGTGGGGTGCTCCTTGGTGGAAGCATATTTACATATTTGATTATTCATTCACACCTGCCCGTTCCCCTCTGCTCCCGGGCGGCGGCACACCTTCATTATCGCGACCGTTTAAAGGTGCGAGTGCGGGATTTATTTGTCGCAAAACCGACGAGGGCTTCCTCATCCTTGAGCCGGATACGTTCGGGGCGTTCGTTGAAAGATCGAAGAAGGTTGTCATAGATGAATGCTATTTTGCAACATTTCTCGTTTCCTCAATCTGACGGCAAATCCGCACTCGAGGGTAGGTTTGGGTTTTGGGATGCAAACCCGTGAGCCCTTTCGGATGGCAATTTATCGCACCGTTTGCACGACAAACTTTCAAATTCCAAAAGCCAGACACTGAGACCCCCGCAAGACGCAAATGTGTCTTGATTGGAGGTGGATTTTCGCGTGCTACGAAATTTCCCGGTAGATGGCGATTACAATTTCCTTTTCCGGTTTGGGCAACCGAAGGGGAGCAGAAGTATTGTTGGTAGTGGTGTTGCGTGGTTTTGATTCATGTAAATGGTTGTTGATTAAAATCAGGCCACATTTTTGGTGGGAGTGAAAGAGTCAGTTTTTGTTGTTAATTTTGTGTAGCACGATCGCTTCAACCAGCATGACATCATACAGAAACAAAGGTAGTTATGTTTTCCCAAAAGTTCTTATGTTCAAACATGTCTATGCTTTAAATGAATCTGGAAAGGAGTACTGAAAATAGCATTTAACTGCTCATTGCACTACAGGACCATTTCCTGTTAGAAGATCATTGCGTATTAATTATCAAATGTTAGAATCTACCTTGAACAACCGCTTCGGTGCATGGTTTGGAAACGGTTGACATTGGAATTTGAAGGATTGTGACATTCTTGGCTGCGTACCGGTAGCATCAAACAAGTTCCATTTCGTGTGTCAATTAGAAAACCATTCAACTCGAAGGATAGCCCCAAAACAATGCAACTCGAAATGCTTCGGCTCATTCCATTCCACAACCATCGGACAGCAGGAGGTACGGGCGCAGAGGCAAATCAAATTAATCATTCCTCGTTCGAGATATCAGGTCAGGTTCTAGGCTAGCTTTCAATTTGAGGTAGCTCCCGCGTGTGGATTGCGAAGGAGAGCACTATTATCTTTTACGACTACGTACAGGGTGGCCCACCCTTTCACTGTGATGTCGTGGTTTGTCAACTACATTCCACGAATTGATATTAGTTTAGACATGCTAGATTCTGAGGTTCCTTAATCAAGCTGACAGTGAACCTTCCTTGGTGGCCGTCTCGGGCTTTGGAGATGTACGTTCGCCCTAGGCGACTGCTTCAACTGCAAGAGCTACCGTCACCGATCTTGCATCACTGTGTGGTCATTGTGGACAATTACGAATTCATCCTTCGCAACCATGCCACACCGTTCGGTGTTATCAAGATGAAAGCGAATGAAATGAACGTACAATCTTAACGCTGATTTGCAATCTGGCTGGCGGGAGTGGATGAGATTGAGAGCAGCTAAGCAACATTACCACAAAGAACGAAAACAGTGGTCAAAAGCATGTATAATATCGTCGCCTTTGTTGTCAATGTAAACCGGACTGTTGTAAAAATGTTACGATTCGAAATGTGACACAAATTGCATACATGTAGGCGGTTTTAGATAACGCTACACAACGTTAACGTAAACCGTAAGTAACTTGTGAGACAAACGGAGTATAATTTCACACTCTGTCATCAGGTTACATACCGTCCATTTGTAGAAATTCTTAAAGAAACATCTTTGCCTGTGAACGAACCGTTAGCAACACAGAATACATATTACTCAAAGCCGTCGAAACCTCTTACGTACCGGGAATGAGTAATTGGATTTACTTAGGCATAAATCCTTTCGCGACCTGAACATCCCAAAGACAGCAATTTAACTGTGCTCAACAACCGGTTAGATTTCGCACTGGTTTACCCATACGACGGATGGGATGTACAATTTCCATACAGTGCTCGTCTGCCGTGCGGCGGTACCGCGAACGAGCGAGAGCATCGACGACAACGGTCGGAAAGATGCAAGGTGTTTGGTAGCACTACTTCCTTCAACTCCGCCTAAAACGGGGTCTCGCATCATTGCACCGAGTACGGAGCAGCAGAACGTTTGGGGAAGACGCGAATCGGCAAAAGGTATTTGTAAAATTACAAATGTTACAAGCAACCAAACCCCTCGAGACATTCCCGTGGCGCCCCGTACATTTATTAACCGCAAGATTTTATGCGTAATTTATCGTACACAGAGTTTACCGGCCGGCAGATATCAGCCGCGCGGTGGGTGGGGCCGCGGGTTTTGGCGGAAGAAAATGAAAAGCGTGATAAGCGCTAGATAAAAGTTGGTACGTGAGCGGCACAGGAAACTGAGTTTGTCTTTGCGCGTCGGGCGCATATCAATGTTTCGGGAAATCGTGGCCAAAACTCGTGGTGAAAACTCGATTCCTAGCCGACGGCTAGTGGTGGCGTGAATCGTGCGACCCTCCGCGAGACGCACAACAACCTTTCGCACCATAAGCCGTAGGAGCCGGAGCTTCGACCTGCTTCTACGCCATGGTATAGTTGGTGGTACGGGTGTCTAAACGAGCCAAGACATGTGTTGTTTTGTGTGTACGGAAGTTTCTGTGCACGATTCGTTTGTGTGCGGGAGTTTGTGTTCGTGACTTTTTGGTTGTACTGGCTCCCTGCTCCTCTTTCCCGGACTCCTCATGATGCAAAGTTTGCCCTCACTTGATGTGCCACAGACAAAGTTCTGCGCCCAAAGAATCATCGACTTTTGCAGCGACTTCGCGCGCGCCATACATTCCGAGGAACGGATTTCATGCGAGGAAACGTCTTTGGTCCAGTTCGGTTAGGGGTTTCGCCAGGACGACTCTTAATGGAGCCACCGCGCAAACAAACGTTACCGGGGAGAAACTTCTAGGGCTAGAAGCATGCGTTATACCGTCCGTCACGGAGTGGTCCCATCACCGTGCGGGAGGTTTCGGATGAGTTCAATGTCTAAACCGAGCTTCGACCGATGTGTATTTGGTCAAAGTTTTGCTCGTCGGAACATACTACAGCGTGACTGTTGGGTGGAATAGTGCCAGAAAGGGTAAAAGTTGGGCAAAGTCTTTCCGCTACTTATGATAACATTAACCTGGCAGTGATGGTAAATTTTGGTTTGCGCAATGAGTTGCATGTCGTTGGTTGCAGTGGGAACTTGAAAACTGCAGGTAACGTGGCATTTGGTGCTATTCAATTGACAGATTTGGAACACCGAAACATTATTGTGATACATTGTTGAAGTCGAGTTAAGCTTCAGAAGGAATCCTTGGAACATAAAATTCAATGCCCCTTGAAAAACACAAAAATGTCGTCGCGAAATCTGACAAATCTGGCACCCGACTACGAAGTAACGTCTTCTATTCTTTAAGATTAAAGAGACGTTAGAGAAAAAGGGGACCAGACATAACCAAAAAACAATCATCTGGACATTATCTTCACGGGTGGTAGCAGGATGTGGAAGTTTTAGTGAATGCCTTTGCCATATGGAAGATATATTTCCGTCTTACGGCAGAGCCATACATAGGGAATGGTAGAAAACATGGGTAAAACGAGACGAGATGTCGTACACCCCTCGGTTCATACGATGGATATGTTTTATTTGTTCCCCTACGGTTCGGTAATACGAGCATTATGGAGAAAAGAATTGTAGAAAATCCAAGATACCAAGTAAAATGGTGAGTAGGTGGAAAACTTTCCCGCAAAGGACACTGAAGCTTGTTTTTTTTTCTCTCTTTCTCACTCTTTCTTGCTCCAGTTTCAATTTACTTTCCATTGTACGGGAAGACCTCCAAACAAACAAGCTGAAGCAGAAGGGAAGGGCCAAGATAGACAAACATAAAATCCCGAAGACAAACCGTTCTGGCCAAAGTATATCTCCCCCTTTAGTAGTGGCAGAAGCAGTGGTCGGTGGTGGCGTATGATGGTCTTTACTTACCGCAGCTCTCGATCGGTTACTGCAACGAAAATCGATTGCCATTTGTCCAGTTCGTCGGAGCTTTCCGAGCTGGAGCGTCCATTCTGTGGAGTAAAATGAGTACAGAAAATGAGAAAAGGGAAGGAGCATATAAGAAGCAGGGTGAGAAATAAAAACGAAAACAACAGCACGGAATGAAAACTTTGCCCGAAACGATGGTCGAATAAAGGGGCAGAGATAAAAGTTGATGAGTTTCCACACCCAGGTCCGACCGCAGCGACCGGAACGTCTTGTGGCAACGGGAGCTGGGCACTGAGGCGCAAGCCTTTGGCTCCGTACCTGCATGGACAGCTCCCGGCTCTACCGATAACCCTTGGTTTGTTGATTGGTGTACACAATTGTGGTTGATGGTACTGCTTTTTTGAAGCATTTTCTTTTATACTGCACTTTGTGTGTGTGTATGTGTGAGACGGGTTAGATTTTCTGTGCTGAGTAAAGCTTGAACTCGCCCGTAATCGAAGTCGAAGTGCAAATGGTGCACATTCCGAGCTGATTGCGGCGAACATCACAGTCAATGGAGCCGATAATGAACGACAGTTTCGATTGAAATGCGGGAAGGCGTGATAACTTAAAGCGAGACATCGAAAAATTCTACTTTGTAGGGAGTGTGCAATTCCTCCTTCCAGATCGACCAGGGTCTCTAATAGAATGCATTAAAATTCGATGACATACGATGATAAATGTACTGCTTTATAAACTGACCAATCATTGATGCTCAATTAGGTACTGTTTTTTATATCCACAGCAACGTGCTACCAACAGACAGAGCCAGCCCACGCGATGCGATGCTCCAAAAACTGTACCATTTAATTAGGCAACTTTAGCTCCGGTCTAACCTGCGGCCAGCAGACCCAAAGCAAAACAAAAATAAAGTACAAGAAGCACCACGAAGCTGCACTTTCACACACCGTGCAACGGGTGTCCAATTAAAACAGGGCAGCATAATTAAACTTTCCAGCCAGCTGTCATGCAAACGCTCGCTCTGAGGTTTTTCGGGGCGAGGAAATGGTTTTCGGTTTGCTTTGCTGCTCGCCGTTCGCCAATAGGACCTCAGCAAGGAATAAGCCAGCTCGGAGGGCAGTGTAGCGCAACAAACAATCAGAGCGCGAGCGTGTGAAGCGAACACAGCAAGCGAAACATCTTCGACAGCTCGAACCAATAATGGTTGCAACGCCAGCTGCAAGTGTAGCACGGGATTGCCTACCCACCCAGGCGCACAGTGAGGCATCACACCCTACTCAACGCTTCCGTGTGTTGCCGTGATCGTGCTGGCACGGGGACTCACCTGCTCACCACCACTCCGCCGACTCAACCATCCGATGTGCTTCAGCTCGCCGATGATCGATACTAGGGCCCGGTTCGCATCCAGCAGCGCCTTCTGAGTGCTCTTGCCGATGGCGGAGTGCAGCGCGTTAAACCATGTGGTCGCTTCCTGGGGATCCATCGCTCGCAAGATGCACGAATGGATGCCATCCGGTGAATGGAGCTCTATGCAGCGGTTTTCTACGAACGAGAAGAAAGGAACAGAGTAGAATATAAGCAGACCAATCAGCGCTGCTCTTGGATGGGAAGTGCTTGAACAACACACGGACAGCAATTGGTCGTAATAGTTTTATTGTAAAGTGGTGATGTGAAGTTTGTCAGGAGACTGTTGTTACCCAATGACTCGATTCTTTCTTTAAAGAAGCATTACAGGACTCGTGTAAACAGGAACTCAAGAATTCATTTGTCTAAAAAGAGGAGAGATCAAGTTGAAGTCTTCGAACACTGAATAGGAGAAAAACTAAGTAAATTGATTATTCTCTTAGAACTAACCACTAGTGTCCTAGAAATGGCATAGCAGCAATGTCCATTTCCAGAGCACGGAATGGCTCCCACTGTCATTTCACGGAATGTGTTCCGGTAAAGTGAATTAATTACTTGCTGCTTTCCATGAGCCGCGGTGTGCTTATAAGGAAAATTTGTGTTACAGTTGATAACGCGAGGATAACATGCCGTTCCTACAGTGGTTCGGTTGGGAAAAATAATTTCCACTCCGTGCTTCGTTTTCTCCACCGCGCACGGACAACCTGCAGCCTCGGTAGTGGAGTGAAGGTGTCAGTTTGACTTCATTATGGTGCAAGATCAAATTAAATTGTCATGAAAGTAAAATGAAACGCGCACTAATTAGAGGAAGGATAATGAAATTACCATCTCCTGGGCGCCCGATCTCTCATCGGTGTATTTCTCCGGAACGGAATTTCAACCCACAAACACATATACATACACACGCGCGCACAGAGAAGGCACAATCACAACTCAAGGTGACTGTCCGGTTAAATGAACCATTTCGATCCCAAGCTTTGTGTGTTCTGGCTGGTGGCTCCCTGAAGCACATCGAGCTGAATGCACATTATATTAGCATGCACGGGGAATGTCGCGTGGAATGTAATTAACCTTATCCGCGGGAAGAAAACGGACCGCTGGAGCATAAAAAGTGACCATGAGCAGCAGGTCCCGCTGGTACCGGATGTCAGGATAGCTCGGCACGTGTGAAACTACTGTGACACGATGACACGATGTAATGGGATGCAAAACACTCATCCGTTAAGCAGTTGAAAGTTCACGTAAGTTCCGAGTTTCAAGCCAGAAGTACAACTCTCAAAGGAAGCGATAGAAATATTGTTGCCAAAAAGTGGGCAGCTATTATTGACCCATTATTTGATGGAATAGACAATATCGGGGCAGCCCATCTTGTCTGGCAAACCTTCAACAATCTTAACCCCAATCCTGTTTAATACCAATTGTCATGCTTGTTCTCCGACGACTGATGACCTCATACTCCACTGACCTCGTTCTAACGCTCGATCATTTGTGTCCCCAAAATTTTCAACCCTCTCTCACAAGACCACCCCAAATGAACCGAAATGTAAAGTTGGTCGCTCACACCTCCCCCAAAAACAATAAATCCCGTGTGTCCTTCGTGCCGCTTCACAGTAACGGCCCGAAAGGCTAGACGGACCGTTTAAGATAAGAAAATTTGTTGCGCCCTTCACACGCAAAATCCTTTCGACCCGACTCGGTTTTTTGGAAGGGAAATTCGATTTGCAATAAATTTAACCACGATTTTAGCGTCACGAACGGTCACGAACGAAACACATTCTGTGCTTTTGGCACTTAGTCGCTGCCTGCCTGTTGTTGTGGGTATCTTGCTCGACTACCGAGGCAGATAAAATCTCAACATCGTGTTATTTATGCGCCCGCTCGGGGACGCTCTTTGATTGGCAGTTTGCAGAACGCGCCAGTGAGGTTAGTGAGAAGGGAGAGGGCATGGTAGTATGTGTGCTTTTCGTGTGAAAAGCGGAAACGTTTATTTTTTTTTTCATTTGTTTTAGAAATACCTTTCCCCAATACCACCGTCTCCCATTCGCCGTTTGTTTCGGAAATAAAAATGGTTCATGCTCACGATTCGATGAAAAGAAGCATTTCCGTTTTGGTGGGAGGTGGTTGGTGATGTTTTTTCTTTTCGTTATTGTTCTCTCCCTAAACAACATCTTGTACGCGTCTTATCAGGGGTGTTGACGCAAATGGTTCATAATATTGGATGTTTTACCGTACCGGAAAGCGTGTGGGTTTGCACATACATTTGACGTGCAATTCGTGCTAAAGTGTGGATTTTTATAGCAAAACTTTGTGCTGCCGAATCGACGAGGGGTTGGCACATCGGGGAACGGGTGGGACATAAATTTGCACAGGACAGCGCCAATAATCGAGATATCATATATCCGTGTGGCATCGTTTCGTTACTGCATGGTGGATGTTGCAAACCAACTCGACGCGTGTGGATGATTGTTTAGAGATTTTCCAATTTCTTGCTCGTTTTTCTCTCTCTCTCTCTCTCTCTCTCTCTCTCTCTCTCTCTCTCTCTCTCTCTCTCTCTCTCTCTCTCTCTCTCTCTCTCTCTCTCTCTCTCTCTCTCTCTCTCTCTCTCTCTCTCTCTCTCTCTCTCTCTCTCTCTCTCTCTCTCTCTCT
>KZ062280.1:63043-119764 GCA_002091835.1 Anopheles maculatus
AAATGAACCGAAATGTAAAGTTGGTCGCTCACACCTCCCCCAAAAACAATAAATCCCGTGTGTCCTTCGTGCCGCTTCACAGTAACGGCCCGAAAGGCTAGACGGACCGTTTAAGATAAGAAAATTTGTTGCGCCCTTCACACGCAAAATCCTTTCGACCCGACTCGGTTTTTTGGAAGGGAAATTCGATTTGCAATAAATTTAACCACGATTTTAGCGTCACGAACGGTCACGAACGAAACACATTCTGTGCTTTTGGCACTTAGTCGCTGCCTGCCTGTTGTTGTGGGTATCTTGCTCGCCTACCGAGGCAGATAAAATCTCAACATCGTGTTATTTATGCGCCCGCTCGGGGACGCTCTTTGATTGGCAGTTTGCAGAACGCGCCAGTGAGGTTAGTGAGAAGGGAGAGGGCATGGTAGTATGTGTGCTTTTCGTGTGAAAAGCGGAAACGTTTATTTTTTTTTTCATTTGTTTTAGAAATACCTTTCCCCAATACCACCGTCTCCCATTCGCCGTTTGTTTCGGAAATAAAAATGGTTCATGCTCACGATTCGATGAAAAGAAGCATTTCCGTTTTGGTGGGAGGTGGTTGGTGATGTTTTTTCTTTTCGTTATTGTTCTCTCCCTAAACAACATCTTGTACGCGTCTTATCAGGGGTGTTGACGCAAATGGTTCATAATATTGGATGTTTTACCGTACCGGAAAGCGTGTGGGTTTGCACATACATTTGACGTGCAATTCGTGCTAAAGTGTGGATTTTTATAGCAAAACTTTGTGCTGCCGAATCGACGAGGGGTTGGCACATCGGGGAACGGGTGGGACATAAATTTGCACAGGACAGCGCCAATAATCGAGATATCATATATCCGTGTGGCATCGTTTCGTTACTGCATGGTGGATGTTGCAAACCAACTCGACGCGTGTGGATGATTGTTTAGAGATTTTCCAATTTCTTGCTCGTTTTTCTCTCTCTCTCTCTCTCTCTCTCTCTCTCTCTCTCTCTCTTTCGCTTGTGCCACCCAGCAGAAAGCAGCTGTAATCGATGACCAAAACGATGGTTTACGATCAACGTAGAAAAACCGGGCGGCGGGTAGTCGTGAAGTTGGCTTGGGAAGTTACGGACCAAACTTTCGATATGATCTCTCCGGCTGTGTTGAGTTAACCCCTTCGGGCGACCGGATAGTTGTGTATATCTATTCTTTCCAGCCAGAACTATTGGTCTGTTTTATTTCGACCGCTTCTAAACTTTTCCACTTCTGTTTCGTGTACTCCCGGCAGACTACATGCCATTCCGCAATAGCGTAAAACGAACAACACACACGAAACACAGATAAACCATTGCTCTTTTTATGCTCGTTGTTAGCGGACCGAAATATCGGAGTATGATTTCTCAACTTTCCTCCCGAACGTCCAGAAAGTGAACCTTAGGATGTTGAGCATTTTTGTGTAAGAAAAGTATGCCCGATTGAAGTGGGATTTGGCAAAAATAGAAAAAAATGATTCTTAACAGTAGAATGTTGGCTGTAAGTTGATACGGAAAATGCAGGTTGATAGGAAAAAGCGTATCGAGGTTTACGGCTGCACAATCCTGGCTTACAGTTGGATGGAAAAACTATTGATGGACTGTACCGGAGTTCCAAGAAAAAGTTGTTTAGTTTCATTTCATGCATGAATTCAAATGGGAATCGGTTACGAGAAAAAAAGTATCTGTTTGAAAGTGGTTTACGTTGAGCTTAAAATTGCGAGTTTTTTCAATGGATCTGTTTCTTTTTTTTTGTAGCTGAATGAATTTCAATAAGTTACTATTGAAACTATTGAATTAGAGAATGCGTCTAGCCACAACTGAGCGTGCAGTGCAACGGTGCCGAACCGGATCCCTTAAAGGTTATAATCAAGATGAAGGGAAAAAGGAATTGTTGCGGTATGATTAAACTACTAAGCACTCGAACGTGATGGATATAATTTTCTCTTCTTTCGTCCATCTCGCCATAAGCAGAAATATGCTTCCGTCGTTTCTTAGCTGGTGGCCATTGCAAAACAGCATTCGTAAATGGAGTCCGTTTTCTTTTCGAACGATGCTTGACGGTTATTATAGTTTTTATTCGATCGCCGATATCGACGGAATTAACCTTCTCGTCATCGTTCTCGTCCAGTGAAGTTACGATTCTACGATTGTTTCATTGCAATTGAAAGTTTTCTTACTATAAAGCAGCATAAAGTGCTTTTTCGTAAACCATTAAGATACTACTTTCTAAACTGCCAGGGCAGATTCATTGTAGGTATTCAGATTTCATTTTCCTTGGTGCATTTTCAACCCTCACGCTTGATCTTCTCAGGCATGAAGTTTTTTGCTCCCACTAAAGGGTGATGATAGACAAAACAGAAAAATAAACCACTTCACAGAAGAGGAAAGCCGATGGCGGAAAATGGGGAATTTTGTATGAAACATAAAAATGAAACCGGAAATTACCCCATCTCATTTCTATCATCATATTTTCACCGTGTCCGTGTCAGAAAAACGTACCAAAGGAGGGTGGTAGGTGCTCTCGCTATATCCTTGAGCTTATAGCAGGGGTTTTTTAAACGCAAAACTCGTCCCATCGCCACACCGTTGGACACGGTAAAGTAGGTAGGGTGCGATTTTTCATCCGGTTTCAGCTTTAAAATCAGGATGGAGGATGAAATCGGCAAGAAATGAAGAAAAACGACCCTCTCCGTACAGTACGAAGCACCTGAAAAGAGGAGATGTGCCCAGGATGTTTGGGTAGAAACGAGCTGGAACAGTGCAGAGGGGAAAAACAGCCTCAGCAGCACCAATTCCCGGCCAATCCATTTGCCGAGATTTCTAGCCGATTTTCTTCCGATTGCGTTTGTGGCGTATTTCCGGAAAATTTTCCCCCTTTTTGGGTGGGCAATCGGGGTTCTTTCTTTTCTCCGTACGATGCTAACAACTTACC
Source organism: Anopheles maculatus (assembly GCA_002091835.1). Lineage (NCBI taxonomy): Eukaryota > Metazoa > Arthropoda > Insecta > Diptera > Culicidae > Anopheles > Anopheles maculatus. Next base: position 66,005 of record KZ062280.1, read on the forward strand.
TTCGCAAGCGGGTTGAAGTAATGGGGGAAGGGAGTGGAGAGTTGCGCTCGGTGGGTTGTGGTTTTACGCGGTTTTGCCTGATTATGACAAATGTGTGCCCTGGGATTTGCTACAGGTGTGTAAAGCACGATTTACGGCAGCACATAATAGCAATTGCTAGCGAATCGGGACGAATTTGTAAGTTTTGTATTGATCGGTTCCAGCACATTGCAAAGAAATGGTTTCGAGTTTGCATGTTGTAAATACAAATTAAATTATGTTGTTGATACCCTTGTGAGGTGTTCATATTCGCAAACAGTGAAGAAAGTAAATGTATCTTACTGTTATCGTTTTTCTTTTCTCACGATAAAGACCGATCGATCAATCGAGCAGGAAGCTTTCACATTTCAATGTTCAATATTGAATTACCTGAAAAAGAAAAGCATTATCAACTAGACCGACTATAGTCGTTATAACCGGCACATTTCTAAGCCATGGGAAAATGTGTTCGTCTGCAAAGTTTCGCCACAAACTTAATCGTCCGTTCAACTGAGGGCATAAAGGCATTTGAACATGTTCACGCAGTGTATCACAGTGAAAACTTCCAACATATTACTACTTTTTTTTCGCTTAAGCATGTCAAGATTATTCAACTCAACGAACGATCGAAAGTCGTGTTGCGGGAAACTTTCCAATCAATAAGGGTGAATCCTCAAAGTAAAGGGCAAGTGAATGCGGATTTATGAGAATAATGCGGCACATTTAACTGCAACCCTCGCAACATGTTCTTTTGATATCGGTTATTTAACAATTATCGCTTTAGAGCCTTAATTGTGCACTACTAGATTTAATTTAACGGATTAGTAAGTTTAATTGAGACACAGGCAATGTATAGCATGTTTGCTTAATCCGAGCGTCGGGCTATTCATTGCCTCTTGGTTTAGCAAAAATGTTGCACACAAAAACTGATCAATCGATTGGAAATTGTTTTAACAAAGCTGCAGTTCACTGTACGGACGAACCACACCCACACGGTGCCGTTTTGTCCTGTTTGCTTTCGTAGAGCTCATAGCATTGCATTGGGTTCCCTTTTCGGTTCGCGCGACGGACATGCCGGGAAAAAGTTAGTTAGAGTCAAACCTCGGCATCTCTCGCTTGATTGTTCGGTTTGTGCACGATGCACATTGTACGATGTTTCCCCCTGCTGAATTGATCTTGCAAGCCAAACACATGATGCTGATGTTCGCTGGCCATCGCCAAACATTTTATGCTTTTGTACGGCACACACACTGGTGAGCTGGTCCGGTTGGTCCGCTTGCTGGAACGGGCTGCAAATGGACGCAGTAGAACATGCAGCAAATGGGCGGTTGGCAAAATTGAAACTATCAAATGTGCTTCAAAGCTTATTTGACAGCTTAATAGTGTGTGAGAGAAAGAGAGGCAGGCGCAGGTTCGAGTGGATGGGAATAAATCGAACCAAATGGAGACGCCTGGTACTTTGTGCAACGAATACGATGGAGGCGCATGGTACTTTGTGCAACGAATACGATGGAGGCGCATGGTAGTTCATATGGAAACGGTACGAGAAACGTACGCGAATCGTACACTCGAGTATCACTTTGTAAAGGATGGAAATTATTCACGTTCCGCTCTAATCTGCTCGTGAATGTACTTATGATTTCAATCTCTAAGCGGTTTAACACCTTCTCCATCCCGGCAAGAAACAATTTATTATAGGTATCTACACTTTGCTTACCTAAAAGATTCGATTTGCATTTTTCACATTTTTTTGCATTGTAAAACTATGCAAGATACAGGGCAAAACTCTCTGCAAACAGAGAGCACACCGCATTCTTCGTCAAACCCCATGAGCAGCAAACGGGCTCAGACAACAAAGTTTTCAAGTCCCTACACTGGCTTAAGAATCAAGCAACTCGACTGACCCGGTTTCGGAATTCACCAACCGGATCCACCAAGAGAGAAAGAGGGGGGTCGCTTTCCCGGTTGTAAAGCAAGCGCATGTAAAGTAGTGATTTATTCAAGATTTTATTATTTGCTTTATACGCTTCTCGTCCTCCGCGAGACGAACCCCCCACGAGGTTTGTGCGGCTGCTATGCTGGGAGTTGCTGTTTTTTCCCTTATTCTCCGGTTTTGCTAGTAAAACTTTCCATTTGCATAGAAAAAATGACTCTCAACTGGTAGTGTCGTTGTGAGTTTTATTTTCTTCGAAGGCACGAAACGATGGAGAGGCGCGCTCCGCATCTTGCAGGGGGGCCTGTAGTGGAAGGATTCTTCGCTGTTTCTTTTGAGACGTTGTTTGTTTTGAAGGCTTTATTCGTGTCGAGCGTTGGCAGTAGATAGGAAAGCTGTGAATGGATACTGATTTTTCCTGGTAGGATGAAACCAAACCCTAGCGCCTTGTGTAGTACAATGTGGAGCAGGAGCACTGGGACTCGCAGGGAGTCACATTTTATTAGCCACATATACTTATGCACCACGTGCAGCTTCATTTCAAATTTACTGACAGATAAACTAGTCGAGAGTTTGCCATTCATATGCTTTTTTACGGGTTTGTATGCAAAACGGCCCGATATTTTCCACTTTATTGCAAATAAATAATAAACAGAACGATTGTTGATGCTTTTTCGACTTCTTTCAACTTCATTTCTCGTACGACTCCCGATTGCATCACTTGAAACCACGTTTAGTGAGAAATTCAATGCGTAGAAATGGTTACACAAATCAAACATCCAATCAACCCTCGAGATCGGTTGAAGGCTTGATTTCAATTTGATGTGCAGTTTATTTTCCATTTTCCATCCATCTGCCGTATCCTTTTGCGGGCTTATCGATACCTCCCAAGGGGTAGAACTATAACAACAAAATCATCAGGCAACAGAACCTGAGATAGGACAGCGAGGACGGAACGGGCGGCAAGCAACAAGATGTATTTATCGTTTTGTTTTATCTTTCAATCGATCGATTGCTCGCAGGGATCTGGGAACGGATTTCGTCGACACTTCCCAGTGCCATTTGCAAGCTAGTACGACCGGAAAATAAATGGTCCACCCAGGGCCACATGTCAACACCGCCCGGAAGGCTGAGAGATAGGTGTAATCATCAAGCGTTCAAGTGCTGTTGGCTTAGTGTTCATGAAAGGTAATGATGTGCTCGGGTGCAATGGCAACCTTCATCATCCGGGTTCACTTTGAAGACTTTCTTCCTCGGTCAACGAGTGTCGATTGTCGTTGGTTTCATTTCGATTCGTTTTAGATATGTTTGTGTGTGTCACACTTCAATTTCCCATTTACCATTTCAATCTTATGCTCGGGCAAATTTTAAAACACCATTCTCCTAATAGTAAAATGCCGGATCGTTCAACGAAAGCCTCACTTAAATCCGGGTTATACGACTCAATTCGAGCTTGATATCAGTAGCAGAGCACACTTTATCCGATGCACTTTCATCATACTGGCAGCTAGATGAGTTTGTGTTTGCAAATAAAAAAAACAACGGCTGGTGTGTCAACAAGATCGACAAGCTGGTTTATGTGAGCGTGCATGGCGTATGGGTCCCACGTCCCAAGAGCTACAGACATGACCCACATCGTCTGTCGTCGCTTCCATTTCTAATACGGCTTTTATCCATCCGAACTGCAAGACGTATCACAAATAAATACCAAATGTTGGTTCAGAATATTTAGCTAAACCGAATTGAAATAAATTACGGAAGGTATTGAGCCAGATGCCGAAGCTGTGTGTGCATACACTGTTCCACTATGCAACGGAGCAGGATATCAAGAAGATGAGACACACTGCATACGGTTGGCATTACGCTTCAGTTTCGATTTTATCATTCCAATTCGTCTCCCTATTGCCACGGGCACGTGCAGATAGCTGCAGAATGCAAATAAGGGCTTTGCTGAAGCCGGCCGACCCAATCGGTTGATCGGTCCCAATTGCAATTTCTCACAAAAGCTGCCATCAATGTAATGGTACGTGATGAAGTAGAACTGTGCGCAGACATTTGGTAGCTTTAATGGTTCGGAGGAGAAAAAAAAAGCGTCGCCTTAACTAGTTAAGAATGGAACACTGTTTTGAAACATTGCTAACCAGAAAGCTGACAAAATAAGCAGAGTTTTATGAGCCGTCCACACATCAAGATATCCATCACAACAACCCTCGTACATGCTGTTGTGATTTGTATGCAAATATGCACCAACGGGAGTCAAGTTTTTTGGGGTTAAGTAAACAACATACAAAGAAACAGATCAAGACTCGTAAGGCAACACTGTTCATCAAGAGAAAATGGCAACCATTCTGGGCGAGCTACAGATTACAAGCGTACTAGTTTGGGGTTGTTGTCGGCCAAATGGCTAGTTTGAAAAATTAGATTCAGTACTTCGTCAGCGAAAATCTCCCAATGAAATCGACGAATGCATGAAAGCTTGTGAAGCGAAGCACAAAATGACCAGACCAGTTCCGATCGATGCAAAAATCGGTCGGTTACGTACGTGCACCACTACTATCTGCTGACAATGCTGATGTGTTTTACTGGACCATAAAATAACTTCCAGCACACACCCTCAAGTTGGCGCAGCGTTTGCAAAGATGAGCCTCACTCGTACGAGGGGTCGTTGCAATTGACGGAAGAGCAATCAGAAAATGTCACCGGAAACTGCTTATCATAAGAAGTGGTCTTCGAGCGACTGGCAAGATCCGCATAAGGTCTCGAGCGTACCTCAACCTGCCGACCTCCTCTTCCCGCTGTCCGTTTGCCAAGGGATGTGTGCGAGTGTGTCATTAAGAAAAATAACAAGCAAAATCGAAATGAAACGTCTGCCGAGCAAAAAAAAAAAGAGAAGAAAACATGCCTTTGGGGAAGGAAAAATGAGTGTGTTTGTGTGTTGCGATGCAGACCAGAAGCAGAAGCGCAACTGTGCACAAAAATAAAATCCCATACATAATCCTTAAGATAACTACTATCTGCTGACAATGCTGATGTGTTTTACTGGACCATAAAATAACTTCCAGCACACACCCTCAAGTTGGCGCAGCGTTTGCAAAGATGAGCCTCACTCGTACGAGGGGTCGTTGCAATTGACGGAAGAGCAATCAGAAAATGTCACCGGAAACTGCTTATCATAAGAAGTGGTCTTCGAGCGACTGGCAAGATCCGCATAAGGTCTCGAGCGTACCTCAACCTGCCGACCTCCTCTTCCCGCTGTCCGTTTGCCAAGGGATGTGTGCGAGTGTGTCATTAAGAAAAATAACAAGCAAAATCGAAATGAAACGTCTGCCGAGCAAAAAAAAAAGAGAAGAAAACATGCCTTTGGTGAAGGAAAAATGAGTGTGTTTGTGTGTTGCGATGCAGACCAGAAGCAGAAGCGCAACTGTGCACAAAAATAAAATCCCATACATAATCCTTAAGATATCAGCAAGCTAGCACTCGCAACCGGAACGCCAGCAGCGATGCAGCTTCATTTCCGATCTGCCTTGGTTAGCGGTGAGTTGAAGCGAGCGGTTTGGCATAAAGTGACGCTGCATAGCTGCATAATGACTGCAGTTGGTGCAGAAGTGATTGCATTCAGCCGGTGCCAGGTTCGAGTCATCCCGACCGACTGTGGGCGACAGTTGCAAACCCGTTGACATTTGTGATGAGCAGAGCAGCTTGTCCAGAAGCCCCCCCAGAATTGCCATCCTTATACGGCTGCGGGACAGTCCTCAATTAGCTGACAAACTTCAGAACCATGCAATATTTATGCGAATGCGAAATGCGAACTCTTGCAGCCGGATTGCAGCCTCCGGTCGTCATCATATTGAAGGTCTGGTTGTTTGAAATAAAAACCGCTAGTTTTCCTAGTATTCCTTGTCCTGTTTCCCGGGGGGATGTTTCGGTGGGAATAGAGAACGCAGGATAAGCCGATGACTGTGAGGACATTGGACGAAATCACACTCTATTACGATAAAGCGTTGCACTAAAGCTTCATGTTTTAGTGGCAAGCTGTTGCACGCTGGGCAGTGCCGGGAACCACGGCCTGTGAGGGCACGGAAGGAAAAGCTGTGGTGGGAACATTGGTCCTACGAACAGTCCATATCGCATCCATAAGGGCAGGACAGGAAAAGGCTAGTTTTGTGATGGTTGAGTATTTTTATCGTCATTTTGTAGTATTATTGAAACTAGACTGGCCATCTGTAACCGACACACAGAGCTCGGTATCTATTTTAAGATGGACTGTGGTCCAACTCCATCCAGACCACCAGCCAGAGATGATGGTGTTTCGCAAATGGGAAACCCGTCTGCATTGGAATGCCGTAAGTAGCAATAAATATTTATAATGGTTCATTCAACAAGCGTAAATGTAAACCGGACCCGAATGGTGGTCCGAATGAGCAGGCAAGAAGCTTCAACTTCGAGATACTACTGCATTCATTCGTTGCTGTCGGACTTGAAGATAATATAAATAGACCTCTTAATACTTTTTCTTCTTTCTATAAATCAAGAAACTCCAAAATTCTTCCGGTGGGATCAACTCGGGCGGGAACGTGCTCAATTATAGGATCGCTTCGCCTGCTTGTGTTTAGTCATATTCCCCCGATCCTTGCTGCGTGGTGTTTGTTTAGCTAATATTGTGGACTTTAACTTACCGGGATCGTGGTATTTGAGATTGCGAGCCAAATGTGTTAGCTGGAGCGGGATGTAGCGCGTATCGGCCCGTGGAGGACTACGCGGGGCAACGCCGGGCGGCGAGGAAGCGTTGGGCCCGAGAGGACACAGGAAGGCTCGCTGCAGTTCCCAGCCCACCTCGGAGATGATGCTCGCCTTCCGGAAGTAGGGTGTGACTTCACGCAGAAATTTCACTGTAAAAGAGAGAGCAAAAGAGATGTACAGAGCGTGAGAGAAAGAGTTGTGTGAAATTTATGTGTAATCGTTGGAGAAGTACTCAGCAAGGCGGTCAGGATTCCGCAAGGATCGCTTGATAAGCCAGCAGAAAAAAGGGGTTTTGTAGCAGACGGAAGCGGAAGTTTTATCAACCCTTTTCTTCATCACTGACCACGGGGAAATATGTTGGTAACGCGAAACCCTGCCCAGAACTGAAGCGTTCAAGTAAATTAGAGCAGTTCGGGTTGCTGTGTGCGGTGTAAAAAAGGGTCCCAGAACGAGTATGGTTTACTTTGAGCTATTAGCAAGCTTGGCATGAGTTGTTGAGCGTGTGCTAGAAGAAGCTTGAGGTCAATCTGGACGATAAAGTACATTTACTGAACGGCTCATTCGAGCTGGTTTTAGAATTGATGATGATGAGCTCGCCAAGGATCGTTAGCATTATTTATTTCGGTCCAGCAGTTTTTTTTTGAAGCTCACACACTCTTTGATGGCCATTTGATGCAGAAAAGAAAGCGCTTTTCGAGGAAAATCTTTTCCCACTTTTTGTTGGTCCCTTTAATCCTTCATAATGTCGAAATACACCGCATAAGGGTAATGTGTGGAAGCTTTATTATCGGGTGTGCATAAAGCGCAGCGACCTTTGCACGTCCTTTCTAACGCCCATGAAGGCATTGCATCGTGGTGGTGCATCGAATTCAACAAAGCAACGGAGCACCAAACACACACACACACACACGTGCCGGCTATGTATGCTGTGTCAAGCATAAATGTTCATGGCACTGTAAAATCGGAGATAAGTGTGCTTTTTGTTATGGATCAGTTCTTTCCCCTTTAGCTTCTTCTTTCTATTTCAACTAGTTCTGTGTGCAAGTATTCCACAGACTGGTATGTGTTGGTGAACTCATTTTCCTACTGTTCTGGGAGAATATTTTTCGTTTTTTTTTTGCTAAACCGGGTTCAAAATTCTTATTTACTTCGCGTAAGTCGGTCTGCCGGCTTAATCCGGGCGTAGAAAGCGAAGCAAAAAGTAAGACGTACAAAATTGGCACAAAAAGTCCCGAATCATCGCTGTTCGGGGGGGCTTACACTCAAAAGACATAAGGGCAGAGAAGGCTCTATAGCGTATATGAGTCTCGAGCAGGTTTCAACGGTCCCGCATATGTGATCTTTCCACACAGTGTACCTACAGGGAAATGATTATCCGTGTAATTTTCTTTTAGTTTTTTTTTTGCTTGTACACACACACTCTCTCGGTAGCACTAATGAGAGCTTTTGGTGTCCTGACAACTCCGTTCCAAAAAATATGAAAAAGTTGCAACCACTTCAAGGGTATGATGGGCATGAGTGTGGATAAAGTTTGGGCGATGAAAGTTTTCACCTTTACTTTCGGAAAAAAAACCACGCGGTTAGATCACATGAAAATGGGCTCGTTCGGTGGAAAAGGCTACATGGCTAATGATGTGTGCAAATCGTTAAAAACTCTCGAATGACATGTACAATTAAAATGTGCTGTGTACGTATCATTGGCAGACATTCGAAAACACATTCAAACTTTTATATTTAAAAGAAATGGTGGGGTTCGCTGTGTAATGAGGATTGAATGTGTTTAAATATTTTTTAGGATTAAAAAACAATTAAAAGCAATATTGTTTTGAGCTTTTATTTCGAGCTCGGCAATAATCTCTATTGCAGTATCCCCCTTTACTAAGCTTGCAATCGATCCACATAAACTGTAATCTTCCTTTCACACTGTCAGAGGGGGCAACGCTTAAAGGGCTTAGACAATTTATTGAGCATTTATTTATCTATCCTGATGTTTGATGCGCTGTCAAAACATACGTAATCATTTGCTGCCCTATCCCCGTATAATGCATACCGGAAGAACACAGCGGGACACTCGAAACATTCACACACACACGCCCACTCCAAACAAGCGTTCGTTCCAATCATTTAGAGTAAACATGTCTATGAAAATGCAGCTTACAGCGCAACGGCAAGCTTACGAGTGCTGGTAAAATATATGAACTTCTCACTACAGATCATGTTTCAGAATTTATGTGCACTGCAATTAGATGGTCGTGCGGCAACAGCATGCCAACGAATCGCCTGTGAAGAAGCTGCCTAGAACTCAGTGTGCCGTGTGGGCAAAGTTTGCCGTTGTTTAATGCCTTTACATGAGGTCATTTTCCATTTGCATGTTGCTTCTGTACAGTGAGGCAAACGAGAAAACAGCAAACCAGAAGAGCAGGACGAAAAGTCTCAGCGCATCAAGGGCATCGTTAGAAGTGCAAATAATACGTAAGGGTTTGGGCTGTGTGGACCTTCGATCACTGGCCAACGGTTGCCCGTATTGCTGAGTACGTTTTCAATTACACCACAATATTATTAGAATTGGTCGTAAGTGAGTAGTGTGTGGTTTCTAGTTTCTAATCCATGAATCGATTCATCTCATTCCGATCTCTCTGGTGAGTGTGCCCGACGGCGCCCCCCACACACGTGCCAACAGAAAACTTTGAGTTATTGTATTGGGCTATGCGGTTGGATACTGCAGTGTTTGGGACTGCTGGCATACAAGAGAAGCACCTTTGTGCTTTTGTATCTGAAAAGGCATTTGTCATTAAATGAACGCACTAAACGATAAATTGGCCTTTATATATTTTTTCGCTAGAGAGAGCTTACTGTGTCCAGAACTCCAGAAAAGTATACTGTACGGCTACAGAGAATTGGAGCTTTTTGTAATATTTGTAGAAGGCGAAACAACACTTAAAAAGCGTATCGTCTAACGTCGGTTTCATTTTTCGACTTCAGCAAATGAATACTGAAAGAAGAGTCCCAACAGAATTGTAAAGCTTTTTATGCCTGTTTACGCTATCTACTGCAGCGATTGAAGCTTAGTCCTCTTCAGAATCTGTCACAAGAGCATTGTCGGTTGTTTTTTTCATTCGTTTGCAGCAAAGGAAAGTCTGATTCTCGGCAAACAAATGTTGAGCATCCTTCAGGAGAAGCAAAAGAAGATTACTGTCGTGTTCTTTTCGCTGTCATTGACCTTTGTTGTTGCTATGGTGAGTAAGATCGATTTCTGCTTTACGCTCGGTGGCTGTGGATCCGCTTAGAACAGGTTTTGTATTTGTGACTTTACAGAGTAAATAGCTACTATTGTCCTCTAAAGCTTATAGACTCTACAGCTATTTAAAGCTTAATCATACCAAGCATAGCGAATAATATTTTAAAATTTATATAAATTCTTGCATAAAATGCATTCAAACCTACAAAATGTTTTCCTTTGTTTTCCCGGTGCATCCGAATGCCTTTCCGCAGCTATTATAGTTCAATTGTTACTGGCACAAAACAATAGCCGATCTCCGAACAAAGCCAAGCAAAACTACAAGCTCATTATTGCTCTTTACCAGGCGTAGCCCGAACGCAAAAATACGAAATGTGAAGAGTTAAGTCATAAATTGTACCACCAGTGCAGCGCACCGCCTGTTTATCGTCGGTTCCGTTCCGATGCGCTCCAGTTTTTCGGTTCGGATTTCGGTACAGATACGGAACCGCCGATACGGGTGGCAAAAGAAAACACGTGCCCCAAACTACTACCTAACTGTTAGGGCTAAGTGTAATGTTTTCCCCCTTCAGACCAAACAACTAACCTCTCCTTTGTGGTTGATTCACACAGTTTTGCAAATGTTGTTGCATTTTCACTCGGTGGAGCATTACGGTTAGACCGGAAGGATACACACAGCACATCATTAAGGAGCATGGCGGATGTATCTTTGGGTGAGCCAGATAGGGCCAGAGGAAACCTCGAACGAAATAGTATGGAAGTAGTTATAACACCTTAAAGAGTATAACCGTTCGCGTTTGGTTAGTCGTTGGGCGATTTCTGGCCTTTTCTGGATGAAACTGTTAAGCATTGTAATCGTGCCGAGCACAGTAACATTCTGCATTGACCGGAGCACAACACAAGTAAAGCAAATGACCCAGCAGCACCGTCAGCATTATTTAGTATGGCTTTTTGCAGTATTACCTAGGACAGCAGTAGGAGCTGCAAATACTATCAGCGATGCCTTAATTGTTGCTCAATAAATAATGAATTGTGAGCGAAACTATACTTAAACTCATGTTAAAAGTTATGTTATATTGTAGCATCTTTAAAGAATCTCAAAATTAAACGGGAGTGTACCAAACTCATGTACTAAAAACGATAAAAGTGCAACTCCTTTTCTATGTCATGCTTTGGACTGTTCCCACTGGACTGGTGCAATGAAACGAAAGTCGTGAGCAATTGTAAGCCACAGGCAAGTTCTTTGATAAAATATGCAGTAACAGCGCACTGGGTGAGTTCGGTAAGTGCTGCCTGGTCAGTAACTTGTTGGTCTATTCTAGCTAAAAATAGAGATCAAACAGTGTTTTCCGTGTTAACACCCAAGCACAACTTGTGTGTGAGTTCCTAGACCAAGGCACTACAGGGGAAGATACATTTGTTTGGAGAGTTTTCCCGTAAGGTTAGATTATGTCCATCATAATTTGATTGTGCGTCAAAGGGTGCTTCGAAAGAGTTTACTCAATACACTTAAGTAAACAGGACATTATAAAATAAATGCTTCTGGTTTTTGTCTGGCTTCTCTTAGACCTGAACTTGTAAGCATGCGCTTAAGTATACTTCCAACAAAAAGGTAAACAAACCTTTGTTCGGTTGAAGCATTTTCTTTGTTAAAAAGCGCACTTGAAGAAACATTTTTTTTTATTAAAAACTCTTCACAGTTCATTGCTAATAACAAAAGCTGTGAAACAATACACAAATAGGCTTGTCTTGGTCCTTTTTTCCCATTTACCAAAAATGTTTTCCCAGATGCACCACCAGGCACACAAGGGTTGCGGGGACGAGAAGAAAAGAAAAGGGTGCCGAAAAAGGGTCACACTAGGTGCCGATAAGAGGACCACCGTAAACCGACACAACAAGTTGCTTGTTTACGCCGACTTTTAAGCGCCACGCCTGGTCTGTATGATGGTCGGCGTCCCAAAATCAAAATGATCGTCTAAGGAAAGCACAAAAGCAAGCGCCAGAAAACAACAACAAAAAGTGCCCAATTATTCGCCAAAAGCCGTAAGGAGAAGCGAACATTCCGGGGGGGAGGTCAAAACTGGGGTTGAATCCGGAGGACAAGAGTGCTACTCTAAGGCCACAGCTCAGTAGAAGAGAAAAGCTTAGGTTCGCTTCACTGCGGCTTTTTGTCGTTTTTTTTTTGTTTTGTTCCTGGACTCTTTTCTACGCCATGTTGTCACCCGAGAATGGCCTCCCGGACTATAAGAATAATGGCTACCGAAGTGTTCCGGAATTCGGTTACACAAAAGGAAGCAAGCGCGTACGAGGGTGATGGAAAACAAAGGAAAAACGACACTGACAAATTAATACAGAAACAACAGGATGCGCGCGGGACCGTGTCGGGATGGGCCGGTTTTTTTTTTTTGTTGTTGTTGAGCTGGCACGATTTCAACATTCGGCTGCGTCTTCTTTTTCGTACGTCCGGAATGGTCAGGACACTCAGGAAAAGGTGAAACTAGAGTGGAAAAGATGCCAGCACGATGCCAGTCCAATTGCTTGTGGGAAGGTTTCTTGTTTCTTCTGTTGTCGTTCGCTGTACTCGCTCATTAGAAAAAGAAGATGGTCTTTTTTGTTTCTGGTCAACATTGCCATACCCTCGGTCAGTGGCTCGTTACCCGGAAGATGGAAGAACAACGGCGTTCCCCGATTGGGAGATAACGGGCCGTCGTGCACAAAGGTTAATAGAAACGGCTTGCTTTCGGCACGGCTCGGTTCTAAGGGGCCTAGAAACTGTTTCGCTGTGTGTTGCGGCTATTTCCGAAACAGTTGTCCCATCTCGCACCCGCCGACACCGATGCCGATCCTTTTGAACCCAAGGCACCTTTTCCATGTGTTTGCTTGTTCCCCGAGCGAGGTTTTCCAGATGTGGAGCAATGCAAAATGCGCGAAAAGAAAACGTTCCAATTGGGGTAGCGAGGTTTGAGTGTTTTTCTGTTCTGCTACCTCTCCGTTGCGGCTATTTTAAATGGAAATACTGTCCTTTTTACTGCACACGCACGCACGCCCTCAAGAAGAAGTAATTCTCCTTAGGGCTACAGGTTCAATATGGCCTCGGTTCTAAGGGGCCTAGAAACTGTTTCGCTGTGTGTTGCGGCTATTTCCGAAACAGTTGTCCCATCTCGCACCCGCCGACACCGATGCCGATCCTTTTGAACCCAAGGCACCTTTTCCATGTGTTTGCTTGTTCCCCGAGCGAGGTTTTCCAGATGTGGAGCAATGCAAAATGCGCGAAAAGAAAACGTTCCAATTGGGGTAGCGAGGTTTGAGTGTTTTTCTGTTCTGCTACCTCTCCGTTGCGGCTATTTTAAATGGAAATACTGTCCTTTTTACTGCACACGCACGCACGCCCTCAAGAAGAAGTACTTCTCCTTAGGGCTACAGGTTCAATATGGCACCGAGGGTATTTGTGTGCTAATATAATGTTCAAATATCTTATTTAACTTTTCCATTTGTTGCTTTCGGGCGTGGGTTCGTTGGGCAGAGATTTAGCGAAATTGAAGTTCGAATTACATCTGCCTACAATGTTCACATAAAATGGTTGTGTTTTAGTGAATAAAATGATCAGTACTTCTCAAGCAAATAAACAGATTTTGTTAAATAAAATATCCACTAAATGAATAACCAAAAGACAGATATCGATTTATGCATGCCAGATAAAAAACAAGGTAGAAGAAAATTCGAGCAAGCAAGCAGCTCAGTTTCATCACACACAGAGCTTTCTTGTTTTTCTTGTTCTGCTTCTCACCCCGGAAGCAATGGCTGTGGGTCGTGTGCTTCCGGTAGATCGAATTTAATCCATCACTGTCGCCAACCGAGAGCGAGAAAGCTCCATTATGCTGGCACTCGATTCCACTCAATCGATGCTTCACCAAACCCATACACCGATGCGTGTGTGCGGTTGCTCGGATGCTTTTGAGCGCGCTACGTGAACAATCATCATTGTTTCCAGTTTTGTAGTGGCCTTTTGTGGAAGTGTGCTAGTGATCGGCAGGCGGAAAAAGAACGCTGTTATTGGGGGGGCTGAATTTTTTAAAAATATTTTCCACACCATCGGATGGCCTGGATGGCGAACAAAATCGACGCAACCCCGTGCGGGGTACGCTTAATCCCTGCCGTGTGGTGCAGCTTCCTGCTGCGAATTGAACTCACTGTGCCAGGAGAAGGTGTTTTTGTATGTTGCTCATGCTCGTGTACCGGCAAGTGATGGTGGTTGACGTATTTGAGCGAAAGATAGCGCTACCAGCAACCAACCAACCACGCGCATATTGGTGCAACGAACTTCCAGGCTTTCCCATCGGGTGTCATTAATTTCACCGTACTTCAATTCAGTTGTCTCTGGCACAGGCAAACAAAAAGAACGGAAAACGATTCGGTAAGCGATGCGAAACGAGGTTAAGCATGTACGGGGCTTGCCGGTGTTCCGTTTTGTGACGAAACAGTGCCATAAATGGATATGCGGTGCGCGTTAATTTACGCCCGAGCACATCTGCCGCACATTCGTTGTCATTGGGCGTCGTCATCGAATGGCTTTCGTAAATGAAAGTTTGTTTGTGTGTGTTTTTTTGTTGGCCGGTTATTACTTGTTGCAAAACACAGGCATATCAAAAGCTTTAAATTGGACCCTTTCAGTCCCACTTGATAGTAGGGGCTTCAGGTTGAGCCTCTTATAAAAAAGGTCGATACATGTGCGCTTTTATGCGGAATTGCGGAAGAAGCTGAGCCGGAAAGTTAAGGCACGATTCAGATAAAAGGACGTTAACAGGAGGGATAAAAAGCAATCACATTGCATCGATCTTTATGATGCATTAATGAAGGCAGATAATGTTATTAAACTCAGCTCACTAAGTTCATTAGCAAACGGTTTCCAATGCAGGGCATGTTTATTTCGTACGCATGCTTTATTCACACTCTGTAGCAAGATATGCGTTTTTTGTATGTACTTCAGATCCCGGAAGTGCCTTTGCACGCAGTGATAAACTCATCTCAATGCAATGGCTCTTACCCGTTCAACTGCCTCATCCCTGAGCTCTCTACTGGACGAGTTAAATACCTCGAAAGCCAGACAGAGAATAATTGCGGTCTGCTGGGAATGGATGTCTGGAAAATGAATGTGTGCTGGGCGATGGGTTCTGTAGCAAATGTAGAGGGCAGGCTACGATTTCTTGCGCCTGGGTCACTCCTTCCGGCCTGTGTGTAAGCGAAATATGTAAATCACTTAACCCGTCGTACATCAAACCGACCGAGCAAATAGCTTGCAGGCACCATCGGCAACAGTTCTGCTCTGGGGATAAAGCAGCGCAAGGCATTTTTTGTGTGTGTACGTCGATCAAGAACAAACAACCGAAACAAGCTCCGTGCAAGAAATTCCCTTCCCGAGGGTTTACGCTTTAACTCGGACGCCGATGTTACCGTTGCGAAACAACACTCCCTGGACAGTACCACCGAAGTTACGGCAAAGGCACCAACAAATCCAGCTATCCTCCGGCCGGTGAACGGTGATTGTGAGTGCGATACGTGTAGCTCACCACTGCCCGGAAGGTGTGAGTCTTGTTCTTAAGCTACCGTGCGCCTATAAGGATAAGGAAACAGGGTTGAAAGCGACCACCACCAAGGTCTTCCGGATGGAAACGGACGGTAAAAAGGTTCATCAATTATCTTCCCGGATCTGGGGCTCGCTGCCAGCAAAGCCTTGGCATCTTAGCGAGGATTTTAGGAAGGATCGGCCCGGAGCACAGTTGCGTTTTAGCGAGATGAAAGCGTAGATTGTTGGGGATATCATATTTATGGCACTTGCCCGACAAAATGGATCCTTTTACCGGACGATGGATTTTAGGACTACTGCCAGCCAGCCGCGATAGCTTGTATTGATTGCATTAAACAAAAACACATGACAAACTTACTCATATGGAATGATCAATCAATGAAGAAGAAAACTGTGTCCAGTAAAATATGTATGACAGCTCACTTGTAGTTGTAGACGAGTAAGTGAAACGAAATCACCAACCTTCCAACCATCCGCCCGAGCACGATAAACGCTGCCCACCGTTTGGGGACAGCCCATACTCCATTGAGCAGCTGTCACCTCGGATGCCACCCAGGCCCAGTATTTGGATGTCAGTGGCGAGGCGCACGGTACTGCAAATCGTGCAAGTACTCGACTGAATGGTGAGGAATATTCATCATCGTGATTTATCCCATGTATGTCTCAAGAGATCACCGCCGTCGTACGTTCGTTCGTTCGTTCGAGGTGCGTCTCGAAACGAAATAAAACGCTCCATTGCCCAATGCGGTGAAGGAGCTGGGTTGTGCCGTTCCGTTGTGCCCGTGACTTCTTGTAGATGCGTGATTTCCCCATGGTACGACCACCGTAAACGACGAACGTTCCATACGCCGAGCTTTCTTGCGCTCTGGCCATAGAATCATCTGTCCCCGTACGTACTGGAAATAGGAATCGTTTATGCCGGCGCTACGTGTCGACGGTACCTGTTCGTGGCACGGAAGTGACTGTCACTGTCGCTGCAATAGAGAATGGCCCCCCACTGCTGGCGATGAAAGAATGGTCTATAACTGGGGTATGGGAAAAAAGGAATTCAACGCGAACGGTGCTGTAGGTACGGTGTTTCACACGAGAAAGGTGGGTCCTGCAGTACCTTCCCGAATGTTCCAAATTAGAGGCACTTTTCCTGAAACCTCCAGCGCACACACACACACGAACACATTCACGCCTCCTCGAAGGTACTTGAAGCTATTCGAGCGCTGAAAGTGACAGCTTCCAAGCAGCCGCAAGCTTGACTTTTGCTAGCGATAGAACCTTCTTACTGGCTCGTGAAAGGCGACTCCACTTGATAGAGCATTCAACAGCGAATCTGCCCACTCATCCTCAAGACAATTGAAACCTTCAAGGAACACGAGCCCTCCTCCGGTAAGAGAACGGAACGCTTATAGGTGTGGAAATGACGCTTAGACGAGCGGACAATTCCTGGTCGGTAGAAAAAAAAAGCTCCGAGCAGGAGGCAACAGACAGGTACGCCAGTCGGTTGCCATTTGATACACTCTATTTGGGGCGGAATCTGCATGATGATATATGTGCGAATAGCCCTGAACTTTACCCAAAATAGTGTGTGGTGTTTCGGTTTCGGTTGCTGAATAGCTCCACGGCGCAGAGGAGCGACAGAGTGGGTCTCTTTGGTGTGTCTTTTGTCGACATTCTGGGGAAGGAAGTTTGTAAGACGATCTACATGTAGTTGGCGAGCATTTGGCACAAACTTTAGGCTTCACCAACAATAATGGTTCGGCTTTTTCTGGAGCTGATGATCCTAGCCATCAAGGAGGATAGCTGGTGCGGGCGGGAACTGAGAGCATCATAAATTAAATCACACTCGCTTGCTGCTTGTTCGGAACTTCGGAAGCTCCACTTGGACGTCCGTAGAACAAAAGCCCTTTAAATGTGAGTATGGAATGCGTGATTTGTCTCAGGTAGGTTACACCGGTAAAGAGAGCTTCGGTGTGTGGCTTAATTATTCGCATACGGAAGGACAAATAAGAATGATTTATGGAGGTTTTTGGGTTTCGGCTTATGGAGGTCCAAGGCGTCATATTTATAAGGCGAATGATTTTACAGGTATTGAATCATACTAGAGATAAAAATCGCAAAAGCTATGCTGGATTTCCACTGAAAATGCGGCTAATAAACCTTGATCGTTAACGATAAAAGCGAAATTACTTAGTAAGTTTCAATTCATGGCAAATTATAAATCCCACCGCCCTCCGGAAGATGGATTTATGCGCTTCCGAGGACTGTTATTTATATTCTTTTGATCATGAAATTTGCTTTTGATTTAATAGCAAAATCATCTCAAGAAGCACAGCAAGGAAAGCATTAACAGGGAAAAATAGCTTTTTTCTGGGTAAAAGTAATGAACGGATTCCCTCCTGTGTACAGAGAGAACAAAACATAGCTAGAGTCTATTGTGCAACATTTGCAGACCGCGGTTAAAAGTGATTGTAATAAAAGATTTCACTGAATTCATCGAGAACTTGCTTGTTAAGTATCGCAGCCGGTAAGAGTACAATATTTCCCCGAAAGTCAAACATACCATAGTTAGACAGCGTTGTAAAACTGATGTTCAATGACGTTGGATTCTTGTAACACAACACCTGTGCTGTATATGATGCTGACGGTATCTACGAGCACACTTCCCTGCCTTAACAGTATATGTGTTACTATTGTACGATTTTCGTTTTCTCGTCTCGTAAAACTGCACGAGAAAAGGCGCAGAAACTTCGTCTTGTGCTTCGAGTGCTTCAGTCTGAAACGAAATACTGACAAGTCACCTTTCCATCACTTGGCTGGTTCGGTTCAAGCACAAGCTTTTCACCCTTTTGATCGCTCTTGTGCTTCGCAAAAATTCCAACCCCAACGACTTGCTTTCAACTGAGCCGAAAAGAAGAAGCTCCGATGATTCAATTAGTGAGCAAAATTCGAACAACGTACTACAGCAGAGTTATGGGTGCGCGCACAGCACTGACATGGTTCGCACGGCATTAAATAGTGTCGACGGGAGAAGAGGAATGGCAAAAGGCTTTCGCTCCCGTCTGTCGTCACCCTGGCAGTCTACCTCTCGGGGTGAATTTCTTCCTGAAATTCACTTTTGAATTCCTCCAAAACAGTTCCCACGGCAGGATCAAGTTGTGTATGAGTGATATGAGTGGGTGAAATTTTTAGAACCACCTTGGTATAGAAAGGGAAGGTTTTAAAAAACACATCATCCTTTTCTTATTTGTTCGCTTTTCTCCCTCAGTTAAAGGGGGAGGTACGAATCACCTGCGGCGAGAAAATCGAATTTTCGCATTCCACTCATCATCGTACCGCGACGAACTTCTTCTGAGCCACGGCGTAGTAACGCTTCTCGTTTCCTTCTTCCACATTATCGATTCCTGCAGGATGCTGAAGTGTACACGACCACAAAACCCTGTGATGCACTCCAATTAATTATCTTTGCACAGACACCACCGAACCCAAAAGGATGCACCAGCAACCGTCCCGTAACTGATTGATTACTCCACCATGGAGTTCGAGACAAACGAGTTCGGGTTTGGCAAACTGAAGTAATTTGTAGTTGCTACTGCGAAGTAAAACTATTCCTTCGGCTTGGGGACTCACACACACACCAAGCTTACTGTATAGACATCTCCACATTCCTCTTTCCAAGGAAAGGTATTATACTTCAAGAGTTTTCGGAATGAATGAAAACTATGCCAGATACACGGCTCGGCGTTCGAGGGCGTCGTTCGTGTAGCATCATCCATCACTTGGGCAAAAGGTTTTTCCTACCCAACACAACTCCAACGCTGGGGGGCCAGGTGATGAGGCTGTGGAAAAATCAATTCCAAAGTCATGTAAGCCCCGCAGGGGAGTAAGATTGATTAGTGGCACTCGGTTGCAAACTGGCAGCGAACAAATACCTTCCGGCCACAAGTCAGACAGAGTCACATCATTTCAAGCTTTAGCACTTTTGTTCACGAACCCACGGGCAAACAGGCAACCACTGGAGGTGATAATTTGAGAGAATGAACTAAGATGAGCGTGTAACGGAAGCAGTTTGCATCACCCATTACCGTTCACAACTCCTCTCTATTTCCCAAGATAGCACTCACAAGTGGCCTAAAAATCGCAATTATTTCCCCCATAAAAAGGAACAAAACAAACTCATCATCATAAAAATTGGCACAATATCCACCGATTTCACAACTCACCAAACATCGTTTGACACTTTTGAATCAGTTTCACAGATCACAAAAATCAAACGCCATGACCGACGTCGGACACCACCACATTCCTTCGACGGACGGCAGCGAGTGGCGATGTGAAGCTCAACACTAATACATTCCCAAAATCTGTCGTTTTTACTCGTTCGTAGGCAATTAATTTTCTAGCTCATTTAAGTTTTATCGGCCGGCCTGACCGGGTATCTATCTCAGGACCTGAGCTGGGCGCTTGGTGTGAGGCTTCGAGATTTCGATCGAAACATATTCCAATTTCTCAACCAATCTTTGATGATGATGGTTTCAAAATTGTGTCCCTCTCCGGGGCGACTATTCTTCGTTGTGGAGTTGTTTAGAAATCGGTGGATATTGTTCCAATTTTTATGATGATGAGTTTGTTTTGTTCCTTTTTATGGGGGAAATAATTGCGATTTTTAGGCCACTTGTGAGTGCTATCTTGGGAAATAGAGAGGAGTTGTGAACGGTAATGGGTGATGCAAACTGCTTCCGTTACACGCTCATCTTAGTTCATTCTCTCAAATTATCACCTCCAGTGGTTGCCTGTTTGCCCGTGGGTTCGTGAACAAAAGTGCTAAAGCTTGAAATGATGTGACTCTGTCTGACTTGTGGCCGGAAGGTATTTGTTCGCTGTCAGTTTGCAACCGAGTGCCACTAATCAATCTTACTCCCCTGCGGGGCTTACATGACTTTGGAATTGATTTTTCCACAGCCTCATCACCTGGCCCCCCAGCGTTGGAGTTGTGTTGGGTAGGAAAAACCTTTTGCCCAAGTGATGGATGATGCTACACGAACGACGCCCTCGAACGCCGAGCCGTGTATCTGGCATAGTTTTCATTCATTCCGAAAACTCTTGAAGTATAATACCTTTCCTTGGAAAGAGGAATGTGGAGATGTCTATACAGTAAGCTTGGTGTGTGTGTGAGTCCCCAAGCCGAAGGAATAGTTTTACTTCGCAGTAGCAACTACAAATTACTTCAGTTTGCCAAACCCGAACTCGTTTGTCTCGAACTCCATGGTGGAGTAATCAATCAGTTACGGGACGGTTGCTGGTGCATCCTTTTGGGTTCGGTGGTGTCTGTGCAAAGATAATTAATTGGAGTGCATCACAGGGAAAGTGTGGCAAGTTTTGAAAGTATTGGATGCCGCTGAATAAGTGACAGGTTCAATAAATTCGTTCAAAGGTATAAGGTTGTACTGCAGTAAATAAATTATGAGAAAGCCTAAAATTTCTATGTACTTTACCTTTTTCAACGTCCAAAACTCATTCCGATATTTCTATGCGTCCTACCGAAGAAAGGACAAACCCACCAGAAACTGGTTCATTTGAAGTGACCCACGCTAAAAGCACATGCACTAGACCAAAAAGATTAATGATGGTTGATGGACAGATAAACAAAGATATCAAGTCCCGATCGTTTCTCCTCCAGAGATCGTTCGCTCGCTATCATAGCAATGGGATATCCTTATATCTTTTCAGTACATACTAGATTCGAGTACGACTAGTCCCTACCAACGTACCTCTTCTCCAATTCTCTAGCAACTACTGTATGATGGACAGGCCAGCCTAGCAATGGGATATCCTTATATCTTTTCAGTACATACTAGATTCGAGTACGACTAGTCCCTACCAACGTACCTCTTCTCCAATTCTCTAGCAACTACTGTATGATGGACAGGACAGCCTAAGGAGGGCTGTCATGTACGAGTAGTGTGAATTTAATCACAGTTTCGTCCACCGTCCACAATATGCATGTATGGGAGGCGTGTTCCGGCGACTCAAGAGGTTCTACCCACATCCCATCAAGACCACCAAAAAAAGGGGAGCAAGAAAAAAGTAAAAACCCTCCAACCGAGTGTCATCCTGCACTGAACTGTAGTTCTCGGTCGTTCGTTTTGTTGCCTCGTTCGCCATTCATCCATCATTGGATAAAGGTTGGCCGTGATAGAATTAAAGATTTATGTACCGAGCGACCGAGCGGTGGGCCATTCATCATGCCGAACTGAAGATTTGCTGCCACACTGGCAAGCGACAAAATGGAGGCGTCGTCTGAGCTTTTCATCGTTGACAAAGTCTTTGTACTGCTGCAGCTTCCATGACCAAACTAGACAGCGGAGTGAAGCAGATCGAAGCAAATAGAGTGTTGTATGATCGTCGTCTCTATTTGCCCAAGTATATTTGAACTAATATCTTCTGCGGGTTGTTTGCAGTGAAAACAGCACAGTATGTCTCTTACAGTAGGTCTCAAATAAATTGAGAAATTGGTTGAATGTATTTTATAATTATATGGGCATGAATTGCGATACAACGAATGGATACGAACAGTAAACACTATACGTGACACAAGAAAATTGGCCTTCCATATACAACCTGCTCGTTCATTTTTCTCTCAACCAAAGAAGGTGCACATTTTCACACCCCAAAACCAACAATTGGGCAACCGCAAAAAGAAAAATCTAACCCACGAACGAACCGGAAAAGGTCCTCGTCTGCCTGAGTCTGGGACACGCTTCACCACATGCAAATCTGGGTTGGGACGAAACAACCGAACCGGCTTGGGTCTGCTTTTAATTTTAAGTGTCGTGGCAGGGGTATGTTTTATCACATCGCACCCTCGGTTTTTTAAAAGCAAGGAGTATGCACTTTACGTACAAATTCGCCACAATGGTGCGCAGATTGTGCCTTGGAGCTTCCGGTAGATTTTTCGCGGTAAAACAAGGGAAAAACATCCAACATCCTAAACTAACCACCAACGACGACGCAAAAAAGCTCACTAAGCGTGGTGGCAAAGGATTGAAATTAAAATTTTCATTAATGCGAAAAATTCTGCACCACGATGCATTTCTTCGCACTTCCTTCTTCGAGAAGGACAGCCGAGTGTAGCGACTTCCGCTCCGAGAGGGGAGGTTTTACTGCATTCAAATCCCGGGCCCCGCTAGTTCGTGGATGAACGATGGGGTTTTGTTGTTGTGCCATTGTTTGTAGCGTTTTGTGTTGTGGGAAAGACACAAGTAAGCGTGGCGCTCAACAGTCGATGGCAAAAGAACAATTTGCAATGAAATTTTCCCTACTCTCTCGTGCTGCGACCTGGGAACGGGAAAGCGGAGAAGGTGGGACACGCTTAATTTTTCTCCCGAACCCCATCCCAAAAGTGGTGGGCGCGCTGCGATAAAGTGGGAAAACTTTGCACATCTTTCGTCGTAGCGTTTGTAATTATTTTTACAAGGACACTTTCAATGGAATGATGGGAGATGGTGGGATGGTGGAGGTACCATTATTACGGGCAACTTTCTTGAAAATATCTTTTAAGAACTATTCAGCTGGTGGGCCCCGGGTAGCTTGTTTCTTGACGGGATTATGAACTTTGGGGTTGTAAATTGAAAACTGTGCGATTCATTTTTGGGGGAAAATTTGTAAATTTTATGTTTGAGCTTCAAGACATTGTCCTTCATGAGGATGGGGAACATAAAACATCCTTTTGAGGTTAGCGATAAAACACTATTTGACAGGATTTTGTTTTTCAAGAATTCTCTCGTACTGCAGCCGAGGTTTGTGAATCTATGTTGTTTATTTCTCCAACATCAACTTCAACACTAAGCCCAAGGAAGGAAGTTTTATCCGATCAACGTTAGAAATCTTGGAAAGTGATTTACGTGCTCCCGAGCGATGATCCATACTGTACCTTAGCCCCATGAGTGATAAAATGATTAATTTCCTTTTGTCCACTTTCTTGCGAAACAAGAACTCCGCCAGTGTACCAGGCCATCATGTGTCCTGATATATCCCATGAGAGTATCAGCGGCAAGAAAAGCGAAACTGACTCCCTGACTACTTCCGGGTTTATGTGCTTTGGGGTGGGAGTTATTTCCTTCGCTTCTGTTCTCTTCTTCCACTGGAATTCAGCTGCGTTTTCTTTTTTTGCTGCTGTCAAATTCTCATAATACTTTGAACCCATGTGAACCTTCGATACCGGGGTTTTTACCACATACATCTGATGCGTCGGTATCGTTTTTTTGTTGTTGCGAATGTTTTACTTTTTATTGTTCGTGCTTCGAAATGCGATTTTTATGAGCCACTGTGTTAGTGTCGTCAAAATTCCAGCAGTGGTGAGCAGTTTGTTGTCTTCCTTTTATCCGAAACGGTTCGGCGTTGTACACTTTAGCAAAATATTACTAGCTTCTCCGATCAGCGCGAGGACGTTGACTACTGCATCCGAGCCGTGTGACTTGGATAAAGAACAACAAAAAAAACCCATCTACCATCTCTACATGGTGTGTATGATGCGTCCGAAAGCAATGGCGCTTTTTTCAGCTTTATTTGCTCTTCCATCTTCCCTCAAACTCGACCGTCCCGGAAGGAAATAATGCGATGATAAATGGGTGCAGCAGAATGGTTTTATTATTTCCTGAATTATGCCGGAACCCAAACTGACCGATCCCGGTGGCACCGAGTCCCATCTATTCTTTGGCTTGATGCAAAAAGGGTGGTTGTGGTCGAATGTTGTTTTTTTTTGTTAACCCTCGAAACAAAATCTCATTCGATCCTCGGCAAGCATATCAGCGTGATTTTTTGTCACCTAAGCGAAACATTCTTTCCGTGCGGGCGCAGCCAAACGGCCCCCGGCGAACCATCTTTCGGGGCTGAAGCTGTCCACCCAACAGTTAGCGAACCGGACGATAAAGATTACGCGATAAAAAGTGAGAATAAAGGTCTTTTTGACGGTGCTACTGCTGCTGTAGCTGCTGCCAGCATGAAGTTATTTTTTATGATGGGTCATCCGAAGTATTATTTTTTTTGCCCCAGGAAAGTGTAGTTTTTATCTTATTGGTTCTAAAGCTTAATGCTTTCGGTGGGAAAGTTGCGCCGCTTCGAATGGGAGGCGTAAAATTTGAATTGCTTTAACTTTAGGCAGAACTTTTCCACCGATTATACGAGGAAAATCGTATCATGACCGTGATATACTCTTATAAATGTGTGTTTCAACTGTCATTTTAAACGAATTTACTATTCTTAATAACAGTGGCACTCGATTTTGTTGTGTTCCGCAATCGATTGTTGTCATCTTAAATTTCTAAAACCCTTCGTCAGTATCGAAAGGTAACGTCCTTAAAGTTACTTTTTATGGACGAATAATTTACGACGCATCGATAAGAAACCGGTTCGAAGCGAGTTGTGCGTAGCTATCAGTAGGCGCTTGGCCGGTATGTTCCCACGCTCAATCCAAAGATCCCAAACCTTACAACGACTTCCGCTTTTCACTCTACATTGCCCCAAGCATAAAGCTCGACCCCATAAAATGCACTGTTTTATTGTAATGTAATAAAATCACGGCACCGGCATTTCGGTCATCTTCATTGGCTCGGGTCGGCAGCAGATAACTTGAGGCCCGGGTGAGCTAACGCAAGTTACGTACCGTTGATTGTGTCCAGGTCCTATTCAATGGCACCTGCTGACCTGTTAGTGGGTCGATTGCGAAACATTTACCGAAATGGTCACCTTAACCCACACGCGAAGCATCCTCGGATGTAGGATGCCATTCTGCCAGGCGCCAGCGAAAGAACATCAAGACCGGGAGAAAGAGAGCAATATTTGCTCTGGTGCGGTTGTATCATAACCCCACCGTCTATGGCTAATGGGATCTTCTAACTACAACACACCGAGTTTTCTCGTTGAATTGAATTCTCAAGAAAATAAGATCGAACAAAAAAAAAACCCCGACGGAAAATAATGCTCACATGCCTTTTTACTTTTGTTTTGTATCTGTTTCTTCACGACACACACACACAACAACAAAAAATGCCCTTTTTACTCGAGGACATCAGTCGAAACTTCTTTCAGCACGGTAACATCCGCACCATAATGCCGAGAGAGGTGTCCCGAGAGAGCGACTGTATCATTTAGGGTCCATTTGTGTGGTCCATTTGAAGCTTCAGCTCTTTGTGTGTGTGTGGGTTGGGAAAGAAAAAAAAGAAAATGCGGGCGGTACCGTTCGCCACTTAGCACTTGAAACCATTTCCGATTCGCCTGACTCCCGCGTTCCGTACGTTTAAGAGTCCTCGGAGTGTTCTCAATGATTTGCCCAAATTTTTCGGTCACACATTCGTTGCTCGCTACGTTGGTGGGATGCGGATGTGGGGTCGGGCGGGCGGGATTGATTCAATTTGGTCACCTGCGCCTTTCGATCGTCCTGCCACGACGGGTCCCAGGGTTTCCAGGATAACAACTTCCTGGTTTCGGTTGTGCGTCCCTAAAGTGGCATTCCGACACTCAGCAACACTCATTTGATTCGATGCTCTTCCGGAAGCGGACCGTTCTTCGTGGCCATTCGGTGCAAAACTAACCGTCGACTGGAATCGTTCCGCAGCATTTTGTTTTTTTTTTGCTTGAGCCCTTTTCGTGAAGTAAACACACACACGCCTACACTAAGGCTGTCCCATTCGTTAGTGGATTTTATTTGTTTATTTAACCTAGAAACTCGGTCGGTGTGTCTCGTAGTATGTATGAGCATTTTTATCCAAACAAACAGCTACACTGTTCAATCCATTATCCTTCGGGAATTGTGCCACAAGAGTGGACACACAGACAGTGCGAGAGAGCACGGTAGGTGCCTACGCAACCGAACGGATAAGAGGATAACCACATTAGCTATCCACTTTTTTCCCGCTTCTTTTACACCTTCTGCCAACCGTAAGTGAAACATCAGCTTGATCTAGAAATCGTTGGTTTTTCCATCTTTTCTTTGCCCTGCCATTGAATGGCAGCTGTGTGCGCTCGGCCCAACAATCTTAGGTCAGGAACTTTAAAAGCATTCGCTTATAGCATCTAGAGCGCTTGTAGCGATGATTCGCTTGGCCCGGAGAATAACCCCCCATGCGAAGAAGTTGCCATCTCGCTGACGCACTCCTTTGACGGCGGAACTCTACTCCATTTTCCGACCGGTGGGGCACATATTCTTGCGTGTGATCGTTCCCTCTCGCACCGAACGCGGGAAAAGCACCTCGTTAGGAAGCAATTATCGGATTAGCTTAATTAACCTCCCACATGGGGTGACCTCCTTTTTTCCATTTCCCTTTTTGCACCGTTATCTGCCTGCGTTCTATCTGCTAGCGGTCGGACGGACGGAACGATAATGTTAGGCATTGATGCACACACGGCTAGTTCCGCTCAGTGGTGGTGCTATAGGGAAGTGAACAAAGTCGCATCCAATATCGGTCATCCACCATTAGAAATCTATTCGGGTGTAATCAATTTCGCTTTTTGCAACCAACGGGTAGATTGCACTTGGAAGAAAATACGCTCTCCGAAGACACGCTCGGGCGTAAGTGTTTGATGAAATAAAAACGGGAAGAAAGTGATCGGCACTAAATGATAGAAACGTAAATGGACCGGTTCTGGAGTGCTGGAGCAACAAATCGATCGGTTAGTGTCGGGGGCAACAAATGCAATTGCAATCGGTTTTTCAATGATGAACAATAATTGCCCTTCAAACACTTGGAGTTGCAAAAGAGCTCGAGTGGGAAAATAATGAAGTGAGCATAAGTAATGGGATTTTCAGAGCAAAAAGCATCGGCATAAAAGGCTTAATTATTGAAAGTGTCGCCAATGTCGCTGTACGGTATTCTTTAAAATCCTGCACCTTTTCCAAATGCAGTTCAATCCAGGGCACATTTTATTGCTGGCCAAAGAAAAATGTTACGATGATTAAATTTCCATTATCATAAATTCAGGCAGCGCTGCTGCTTTTTTGTGGATTTTTTTTTTTAAACATTTCAATTTCATGGTTTCACCGTTGCCTTTTGCATACTTGCGTGTGCCCCTTTGCATCCCCGTCTTCCACTTCCTCCAAGAATTCAAGACACCAGCAAAGTCATTTCGCAGAAGGTGCTTGTGGTTAATTCTGGAGCAGCAAATTTATTACGGTCACCATAATATTCGCCCCAAACCCTGGTCGGTGTGGGAAATGAGAACATTTGGTCACGTCTGTGGCTAACTGTTGAACTCCTTAAGACATGCTGCTGCTGCTGCTGCTGCTGCTGCTGCTGCTGCTTCGTTGTGTCACTATGTTCCGTAGCAATATTTCCTCTTGCTTTCCTCAGTAACGACACCTCATGGCCGCAGCCACCGCCGTGTTTGATGCGGTGGAGACCTTACACCAACTGCCCCCGAAACCGCAAATTAATGTTTCAATTCTGTCGACATTTTAATTTCATCCCGACGTGACGAGTTCCGTGTGACAGTGCGTGCGACCAAACTGTGTGGTTTTTCGGGAAGCGAAATCTTCTTCATCGGACAAAGCTGGGTGGGAAGTGGGTTGCGATGATGGTTGCGTTTGTGGGATTAAAAATGGTTGTGTACGTGGCAGTGATTTTGAAGTTGACATAGATTAACCTTGAGAAGCGATAGTAATGAACTGTTGTGCGTATAGCGCAAGGTTAGTTAAAGGTGAAAGTTAACTGAATTATTTCTTCATGAAAAACGCCACACAACAGACAATCAGCAATATCGGCGATCGAACAAATTCGTACAATAAAATGTTCTCTTTGTGAAACGCTTCCACGTCGTTCCCAAGCAAAACCACCATGCGTCTCCATCGTTCATCGGGCAGCGAAACCAATTTCTCGTAATTTTTCCACCTTCTTCACTCAACTAATGAGTTGCCACGGCACGCACGGCAAAACAAGCGACGTTATAATCTACCGCGATGGGTTTGCCTCGCACGCAGAAAAATGCACAATGGAGCGCACGATTTCGAACCGGGACGTGCGCGCGATGTTGCCGTGTGATCGAGAATGGTGTGCCACAAAACACACACACATCCACACAAAGCAGGAAAAGAAAAACACAGCAACAAATAAAGCCTGTCACAAACAATAAAAATGGATAACCACACCGTGCCTTTGGAACGCTCGCAGCTAAACACAACCTTTTGCAGAAACGCACCGGAGGATGAAATATCGAAGCGAATAAAATATGAAGTGGAAAGAAAGGAAGCAAACTCTGGCCCCGTGTTGTGGAATTATGTACGGCTTCTTCTGTTTTTCATTCGTCGCTATTGAGGTAATGAAAACAAACAAACTAAATGCATCCTTAATCAGCGAGTAGTTCGGGGAAAAAACAGTTCAGTTATGCTTCGTGCAGCGCTTATCCTCTCGACACACTCTACGCTCCTTGGAGATATCGGAATTGTTTTGTTTGCTTCACCAACCTCCTCTGTGGACATGGAGTTGTGGTGTTTTTTTTTCTCTCTCTCTATAAGAGCAATGCGTTTTGTGTCAAGCGAGTGCGCACTCATTACCTATTCCAGCTGTGTGCTGCGATCGTTCTTATAAATCATAAACCCAATTTCAATGCCACTCATCCTCGGTGCGTTTCACCGGTACGTCCACTGTCTCTGTAGTGACTGTGTTGTGTAAGATGTTTTTTTTGTTTGCACCAACCAAGCTGCTCGTTACATGCAGGCACAGTTTTCCAATTCCCGGTCTGTCAGAACGAGCTCGTTGCGTTGTGGTTAGCTCGTTCGGTGTGCTGCCAGCCAACGCCAGCCAAGGTACATGACGTTTGAATTATGCAATCGTGTGTGTGTCAGTGCCGGCTTCCGTTCGCAGTTTCTTATTACGTGCCAGCATTTATGCCACTCCGGATATGAAGCGAAAGGAAGTGCGTGTACACAAAACACATCGGAATGCTTTGTTGTTTTCTCTTTCGGTGCTGTTTGCATTCGAGTGTACGCCCCGGGAGCTTGGCTTCCGTCACGTTTCAGTTCATTTTGAGAAAAGCCCCTAAATGTAGGCAATACGCGTTACATCTTTCCAGAACACACAGTGTTTGGAGCGCAACAAAAAATAATATTTTATTGTTAACGGCGACGGACGCGAGTGGTTGTTTGTTATTGAATTCGTTGTGGCCAACCATCGCAACAATCGACGAAGAAATAACCCTTTAAAATCAATAGAATCATCTGTGTTAAAGTGGAACAACAGAGTTCGTAAATCACCCATCGGATGTACCCCGGTATCGAAGAGCTTTTCGGTGACTGCACGTGGAGCAATAACAATAGAGCAGCCCTCTTAACCAATACAATAGCCGCGTTGGAAATCGTTTCATTCGTCGATACAATTGGTGGATCTGTTCTGACTAAGCTGCTTACGAAGCTTTTGCTCCATGGCAACTAAATCTAAAAAGCAACCGTTCTGCTGCCATTATTGCAATCACTTTGAACGCACGCCCCACATCCTGCCGGCGACATCCAACATCCGGCTTCCCGTGGGTGTCACATCCGGACAAGAATCACAGCGGAGCACTTGATATATATTTGTTGATGCCTAAGAATTGATGCTGCTTACCTTCAAGATCGACTACCCGTCCGGCCCGTTTGAGCGCCCGGACCGCCTCTTCGTGCGTTGCGTCCCGCAGATCTTCCCCGTTGACGGACAGGATGGCGTCACCGACGTACAGTCCTTTCGCGTTGTCCGCCGCCATCCCGCGGAAAATTTTCGAGATCAATATCGGCATCCGGTTTTCCCGGCCGCCCTTGATCGAGATGCCGAGTCCGTTGTTGTCCGACTTGATGACTCGCACCTGATGGCGTTGAGGGAGAAAATGTTCATCATTAAATATTAGTCTCGATAAATTTGGTACACTATATAATATTTCAACATGCTGTACTGAGCATGGCATGTAGTAAACATACATTCTTTCATTCCACGATCTCCAAAGTTGTTTAAATTACAATGAAAATGTAATCACTTTTCCTCCGAAGCAGTGTACTATACCATTGTCGAAACGGTATTCTCAAACTCTATCTGGAAAAGCGACGAGTCCATTGCTTTCGTGGAATTTCGAATAATCCATCGCCTACGTCCACCGGCCCAGGGTGGCAAGGCGCCCAATGAGTCCATCACTCTGCCAGAAAACATCGACCGAAATATTTACGTACCCTGTTCCACGCGCGGACACAGTCTTTCGCTCTCGGTCGCCAACCCAACCCACACATACACAGAATGTGGCCTGACAATTGGCCAAATTGACACCGAGCGAAAGGGTTTCCAGAGCGCGACCCACAAACAAACCTCTCCCGCCATCATGCCCGAATTTCCGTTTCTACTCACATGTCGCTTCTGGTTCGCCACCGAGTCGGGCACGTCACAGATCTCGGCGATACCGTTGTCGATGCTGTTGTTGTTGCTGCTGTGGTTGTTGTTGGCGCCCGGTCCATTGCTGTGGGTGTTACCGTTAGTGCCGTTCGTGCTGCTCGCGTTGCTGGTGCCGGTGCCGGTCCCGTTGCTTCCTCCACTGTTGTTGTTGAGGAAATTATCGCCATTTAAGCCACCGCCGGCGCCCGGTATCCCGGACCCCGGGACGACCCCGTTCGGTAGACTGACACTGCCGTTAGCTGTCAGCGGTGTGGATGCGTTCAGGCCCGTACTCAGGTTTTCCGACGAGTGGATCGATGGTCCGGAAGCGCCCGCTGACGACGGTTGGGACGAATTGTTCGAGCCATTGTTACCGCTGTGGTTGCTCCTGTGAAGGATATGCACGGAATACAACCAGTAGGGTAGGGAAATGGAGAGAAAGAAAGAGAGAGGTGCCATAAGCTCAATGTTCGTTGGAATTCGCACAAACCAGTTCAATCCTTTGCCGGGATGATGCCAGGAAATCGACCGGCAACGAATATTTTCCTGAGAGTTTGTGCTATCGCTATAGTTATTCGAAATGATAATCGGAAGCGGTCAAAGTACTGTTCGTAGTCATAGAATCTGGACGCAATCGCGTTCTTTTTGATTCAACAGAATATTTCCAAGCTATCTGAAATGAACTTAAAACGATCACACAAAAAATCAATCAAGAAAATACTTTGCTATTCGCATTGAATACATTGCTGATCAAATATAAATCGTTTACCCGTTTCCGCGAATGCCTCCTTATCAACCATTGGAATGAACTAACCGCAGCGGAATTGCATCTAGAGTTGCATATACCCGGGAACCGACATCGGTAGATTCGATTTCAAAGCAGGAAGATAGTTTTCATCAATTACACCGAAAACTTCTCTCCTCTCGCTTACGGGAGGGGGATGGATGGAAGGAGTGAAAAGCTTGGCAAGTGTTTGGGCAACAGCATTTACCCGGAATGCCTGACGACCTAGTACTGTTCGCTCAATGTACACCTGCTAGCGAGCAGAGGAGAGTCGGGATCCAATTATTCTCTTTCAAGGAAAAGTTTATCCAGACCGTGTTCAGTCGTGTGGAAGACACGTCAGGCGATCAGAAACATTTAGTCACCAAATCGTGTGTGTTTGCTACGGTTTTTCTAGTACGTTTTTTAAAAGCAAACTAAAAAGCTTCTTGAACCGAGAAATGGGTAACGATTAATGCAAGTTGTAACAGTACGTTGAGCACAGCAAGCAAATCAATTATTTATAAAACTCAAGACATCTCGCATAATCAATCAGACATGATCAACACTGCACCTAAGTGCATCTAAAATGCTTTTAATGTTCATTCTTATCTACGCACCAATGTTTGCCGAGTTTACAGTCGAGTTGCTCTCAATTTTAATATTCAATGCTGTTGAATCGAGCAACGCACGAATGAAACCACTTTTTGAAAAGCTCAACTTCAACATAAAATCCGAGAAAAGAAATTGGGTTTCTCTAATTTATCCCCAATTTCTCGCACACATTCACACACCAGCATCGCTAGACCAAACGGTAGATGGGACGTGAATTTCTCTGGCTGAAACTTTTCCCCAGTAACAGCGCCAGGATCATCATCAGCCGAAACTTTGCCGGATACGCCAGAGAGTGTGTGATAATTTCGGCGCAGAAACCGACGATAAAGAGACACAACCGGGCAACAGCTGAGGATTAATGGGAGACACGGCGTTGGTGTTTAAGAAAAGGGTTTCTGACGAGGTGAAAAGGTCTTGTTCACAAATTTTCAATACCATGTGCCGTAAAAGGGGAAGACTTTGAGAGTTGCGAATTGGTTGGGGTTCTCTAATCGCAGATTAAATAATCGATCCTAGAAGCCACTAACAATCGAAAGAGATGCTTTCAACTTCCTTTTTTCTCGCTTTTGAAGTAGTTCAATAGAAAATACTTAACTTAACACACATACGCGGAGAAAACCTTCGTAAACATTGGACAAAAGGAACAGGGCGCAAATGAAATATGTTGGTAAATTTCACACACCTTCTTCCCTGGTTTCCGTTCGCCCCTTGATTTCCTCCGTCCACACGCAGAGCGTGCTCGATTCAATTAATTTTCCCGCAAAACGTGTTGCGCTGGGTGGAAAATTGATTAGTGACGGTAATTATTTATTAATCTTCCCTTCCATTTCCTTGTTGTCGGGCCCCGGACATCGGTGGTCCTGAGCATCTAGTGCCATTTTCACGGCATGTTTCATGATGGGCTATGGCTCAATTAGTGCGGCTAGCCTACTAAAACACACACACACACACACGCACGTATGGCAGGGAGGTTGGAGTGCGGAAATTATGCGTGATTAGCGATGGAAGGCACATACGCGCACACCCGGACCAAACCCATCGGCATTTCTGGTCCATTTCCCTTACCTACACGTCGGCGGGCGAATGGGAGCGAAAACCACGTGCAACGAGCACGGGACATTTCTTCGCCTCTTCGTGTATCAGCGCGAAAAGGAAAAGCCCGGAAAAGGAACGCAATTCAGATAAGCGGGTGTGTGTGTGGTTTGTGGAGAGAGTACGGTGAGAATGCTGGACAACTTCCTCCTCGCTACTTGATTAACATCTATATTCATCCAGCGAGCAGCGTCCCTACGGACAGGGATGCTCGGCTCCCGGGAGTATTCTGCATGTGTGTAATGAAATGCCAGGACAGCAGGCAACGGAAATGAGCCATGGAAATTGTCGAACGGATAGACACTAACCGACAGCGAGAGAGAGAGAGCAAGGCAAAAGAAAAAACAACATACAGCCAAAGCATAGAGTTCCCAAATGAAAACGTGACTAGGTTGTAGTGGATTATAGGTAAATAATCTCATACCTGGGTTTCGTTCTTCTGTCGCACGCGCATCCCCATATGTCGCATACTTCTGGGCTTTCTTTTTGTGTGGTGTGTGCATGCATCAATCGGGTCTATTGAATCAAATTAAGATTGCCTAAGGCTGGTGAAGTGTGTGTGTTTGTGTGACTTTGGTCATCTGAACAGAAACGTGGCCAGAATTCTGTAGCGATATTTATGCCCGATGTTGTTTACCCAACTGGAAACATTCCTACATGTTCGGGCGCACTTCTATGCGTCGTCAGCTTCATGATAAGGCGATGATCTAATTTCACGCATACCACCCACGATGAGCATCGATAATGGTGTGGTCAAATAATTTCGCCTTAGGTTAGATGAATGCCTCGATGAATATTCGATTTATTAATAAGAACAGATAATCATTGCCCCGGAGCACGTAAAACCGTCAAGTGCTGCTATAACAATCTATAATCAATTGGATGCAAAGATTGATTTAAGTTCCCATTAAAAATGTATTAAAAATAATTTTAATTTAATTCAACCGTTTCCCTCTTTCTCTTTCTCTCTCTCTCTCTCTCTCTCTCTCTCTCTCTCTCTCTCTCTCTCTCTCTCTCAATTATAGGAACGCATGTGTTGTGTGAGTGTCCTTTTTGTCTTTATCATCGATGGCAAACAAACGCATCCTCCCATCACACGCAACTAAAAGCTATAAATTTTACGTCAAATTTCAAACCGCTCTCGCACATTTTATTAGCCATTAGTTTCAATTACCTTCAATTTTCCGCCTCGTTCAGAGCGAAAGTGTGGCGTGGCGCGAGGGTAAAATTGGCATGCATCCTTTATTGGCCCCCTTTGGCTCTCTTTGGTTTCCGACCATCCGTCGCTGTCGTTCGACTCATGTTCGATTCATTAAAACTGCCACCATTGCCGACAACTTTCAAGTACCCATTTTCTTCTGCAGGGAATAAAAAAAACAGCAGACCGACGTACCGTATTCCCGTACCGGTCCTGGGAAATTCGACAACAAAAGACGTACGACGCCACCACCAAAGTCGTTTGAAGGCCGGAAATGTCGTCCATACATTAACCTTCCGAAAGAGCCTACCGAGCGAACGCGAAACGTGTCCACTTTGACCAGTGGACTAGAAGAAGTGGTGCCAGCGGTGTGGGACGTTGTGGTTTCGTAAATGGCCACCCTAATTGCTTACCGCATGCGCACGAACCATATTGTGGGGCACACTCACTCACAAAAGTAGGAAAAGGAAAAAAAAAGCTCCCGAATCCACCGAAATGTGTTGCCACCCGCAACACGTTAGAATATATCTAACCACTTTTCTCACACTTCCAGGTCCACGTGACCCTGCGCCTGTAGGATGCTTTTCTTTCCACCAGCGGATGGATGTGGTTTATAGGGTCATTTTGAGGGGGAAACACCTGGCAACGATGCTTTTACGGTGGCTTTATAGAGCATTTCTATAATGCCTTTGTGCCGGTGTGCTTTGTCGGTAAATGAAAAACTGATGGAAATTCCTTTGCCGTGAAGATATCAATTTAAAACACTTGGAAAAGTGAAATTGCCCCATAAAGAGTGCTTTGGTGCGTGGTGGTGTCGCGTTTGATGAAGCTTTTCGTGTTTATCTTACCGAATAAATTACTAGCGAGATTTAGTGTCTTTTTAACATTTGCGACATTTAAGTACACTTTCGGGAGCGCGTGTGTGTGTGATTTCGTCATCAATTTTTAGTTAATTTCTTTTCTTCTTTCAAGACTTCTCTCGGCGTAATGGCTAAAAGGGCGGAGAATTCGTTTCATCTCGAAACTAAAACGAAGCATCAATAAACCGATTGCGTTTCCGATTCGTTTCGCAAACCACAATCCATGATGCAAATCGGGCTAGAGGGGACACCACAAAAAACGATTCCCACATGGTCCGGTGTTGGTGCTCCGGCGACAGGGAAAAGAACAACATCGCCATGCGGTTGCACAACACACCAAACCGCAATCTACGCAATTGCAAGCGGCCAAAACTTCAAAACCAACCGAACAGCAGTTCAGCAAAAAGTGTCCTCTCAGTCCGAAAAACCGTGCGGTTCTCGATCTTTTTGGATTGGAAAATCAAAACACTGCCACGACGGACCCTAACGGGTATGTGAACTGTGTCTGCACTGGACACTGTCCAGAACTGCAAGGACTGCTGCACTGGATGTTGCTGCCGATGCTGCTGCGGACAGAATTCGTTTATCCAGACGCTTCGTTTACGATGCGTTATGCCATTGACAGTCGTCCGTCCGTCCGGTTCGTTCCGGCGTCCGGTGAAGGATTAATTAAACCCGGCTCGTTTCCGCAAATCGAGTGCAAGCGGGACCATCCGTTTCGGTGCCTCGATTTTTATTCACCTTACCCCGAACAAACACGCTCAATTTTAGGTTTTTCATCAGCTGTGTATCGAGAACGCTCGTCCTTCTATCCAGACTACACGTGCATGCCTAGGACCCAGTTTTGCAAGGTGCTCTAAGCGATCGCCGTCGTATCGCGCTCGTTTCGTCACTGTACACGGGCTACCTAATTTTGCCATTTCCGGCCATTTTCCTTGCACAAACAACGGCCAGGTGAAAAACGGAAATCCATTCACCACAAATTGAATGTTCGGTAAGAAAAGGAAAACATATTAAAGTGTGGATAAAAATTGCTCCAAATCAGTTCCGAATTCTCGATGGTGTAGCCATGCTATCTAAACAGGAACAAAAAAGGAACTCCAGCTCATTCTGATTAACTGGTAATCGCGAAATTTTACAAATCCTCACCATGCTTTGTTTGGCGCCCGTACACTTAGTACCATAGTGCATACTATAATCGTCCGATATCATTACACATTGATGGCCGATACAACACCGGATCCGTGGATAAACCCAATCAACCAAACATCCAGCTCGCGTGACCTCGGTTGCTTATTTGCATGCAATGCATTTTTATCTGTACATCAAATTTAATTGACCATACGTCGACATTATTTCACTTGACCCTCCTCAACCCTGTGCGCTGTGGAACGATAAACGCAATGTGTGAAATTCGGGATAACGCTGAGGGGAGGATGTGGTTGGCCACATTAATAAATTCGATATCAATCAGTCAATCATGAACCACGCGATTGGAGTGAATTGCATTCTCATTGCAGTATGGGTCGGTGTGCGTTTAAACACGTACACACCAAGCCCGGACGACCTTTGTACAATGTGAACCACACGGCGCCTGTGTGTGGAAACTGTTTAAACTGGTCAAGTAATGTTTGCATGCAAAAAATACAAACATTTCTGTATTTTACCATTCGCAATACAGGGTAGCATAATGAGCACGGGGAGGTGTAATTATTTGATGGCAATAAAACAACACCACTCATATTTCAATCGGAAATGTGACCAACCATAGCGCCATTAACAATTATGAATCCAATTCGGTACAATAAATTCAATTCAAACTTGGTATATTTAATCAATATTGGTAGTTCCAATGAAACACATAAAACTATGATTGTATTATCAATAAATATAAGTAATTATAGATTGTTTTGTACGCCAATCATGTGCACACAACCGTGCTCTACAACATGGTGTGTATCGAGATTGCCTAAATTTAGGCGCGATTTAAGAGAAACAAAATGAGTTTAAAAAATTCGCTTTGATTTTCCAATTTCCTGAACTGAACCGAACGTAAGCAAAACATTGAAAGGCGAAATTCTTTCATCTACCTACCCTAATGTGCCGTTCAGTGTGGTTGAGTGATCGATCGGTTCGCAGGCTTCATCCAGGCTGACGGAAATGTATTCCGTCTCGAGGCTGACCGATACGCGATACCAGGCTCCACGTACTCTCGTCTCCAGGATGCCACTCCGGACGCCACCCGTAGCCACGATCGATGCCGAACCCGGGCTGGTTCGGCTGATGGTGCCCGATTCTACCATGGTCGGAGACGCACAGTCGCTTCAAACCGAGCCGAAGAAAAGGTGACCGCGCGGGATTAATTTCACCGGTATGTTTTAGCTCCGGTGTCTTTTTTTTTCTCTCCAAAAGCACTTGCTTTTCGGTTCGTTTGAAGTATGTGTGTGTTTTTTTTACTTAAAGATTGTACTGTGTTTCGTCCTCTGCTAACGATACCCAACTACGGGACCCCGGTAGGCCATTACGATATCGAAGCAGCGGTGCTGCTTATTGTTTTCCGGATGAATTTCTGTAAAAAGAGAAGAAATTGGGAAACATTATTTTCACGGAATCCTTTCAACAGGGACGAAATATGTTTATTTTGATCGCATTTTATACAGGAAAGAAAATCGATTTTTGAACAAACAACGGTACAAGTTTTTGTGACAGTGAGTAATATGTCGATCAAGAGGCTTCCCAGGGCTGAGCCATCATTTACAAACTTAACTCGTCAAGAGCCCTTTTGCAAAGATGCTTCCTAAAACTGAATGTGCCGAGAAGAGTCCCTGGCGAAAGAAAAGAGTGCTTTCAAATTATTCCCTCAACTCGAAGCTCATCATAATTCCCGCTAGTTATTTCCGGTAACGCTACCCACACGGAGAGGACAACAAAAAAAACGAATAACGCTGAGTTGAGTAAACATTTTCGTCGTCCTCTTCAAAGGCTTCATAACGGCAGCCACACTACTACCGGCAGCGTCGGCAAAGAACGGAAGCAAAGTACAAAGCCAAGCTTCCGGGATGACACTTGAGCCGGCTTTTGCTCAAGTATGCCGGTGCCCAAATTCGCGTGGGCCCTGATTCTTCCGCAGGTGGGCAGATGTTTTCATCCACCCGCCATTTTTCTTTTTCTGTTTGCTTACACTACGCTCGCCACAAACTTCGCTGTAAAAGGAAACTACTGTTTGTGTGAATGGCAAAGGCTCGCCGGGCCTCACTTTAGGTGGCCTCGCTAGGTGCGAATGATGGCGAATTTCTTCGAATGGATCACAACGAACAGAAGCGAAACGACGAGAGGCCTAGTGTAGCGGTAGTAGTAGAATTCGCCATTCTCCCAAAAATGCTTTCTCCCGTCGATTTGATGTGCTTGCGTTTTAGTTCGTCTTTGGAGCCGTGAAAGAGGCAAAAACTTTCCTAAACTGGCAAACTTTGGTTGGTTTGGGTGAATGCCGGAGGATTATCCACCACCACCCCACGCGCAAAAACCAACGCGCTCGGCAAGACAGTAATGTGAAATTATGATAATTGAAACTTTCGCCCCACAAAAGACTTGCTCGGCCCCCTCCCCCCATCCCGAAAGCAACAAAACGCGCCAAGAAACAGAGGCGAACGGGAAAATCGTTCTGTTCGTGAATAAATTCAACATAAACTATGCTGAGAACAAAAACCTAGGCAGCATTTTCCCGCGGCGCGTCTCTATGTCAAGGACAGACCGAAGAATAATCATGCACAAATACGCAATTTTGTGCTGCACACGGGCTGCGCGAGAGCACACCTGCAGCAGCAAAACTTTGGGTTGCCCTCGGTGGACGGTGCTGAAAACCTTTTGACTTTTCTCTTCTGCTCAGTTGTTTTATGCATTTTCAGCTAGCGTTGCTCTGCTCGCGGCACGGTTGAAAGCGGCAAGACCGCGGTGGTTAGTTGGCCGCAGTTAGTTTTTTCTTTCTATTCTGTTCGGAGAATCCACATCAAGTGGTTCTGCTTTTGTGGATTTCATCTTTAAAGCTTGTGTGAGGGCGCTTATATTGAGGAACGAGCAAAGAACGCTCAAGGGTTTTGGTCCTTGGGAAATTTCGTTGTTTTTTTTATTGCG
This sequence comes from Anopheles maculatus, assembly GCA_002091835.1. NCBI lineage: Eukaryota > Metazoa > Arthropoda > Insecta > Diptera > Culicidae > Anopheles > Anopheles maculatus. Next base: position 105,551 of record KZ062280.1, read on the forward strand.
AAAAGTAAAAAGTAAAGTCTCTGTCTTTGAACGAGATGAATATTAAACAGTTGAATGAAATACATTTCTTACTTTGCCTCGCTAGGTGCGAATGATGGCGAATTTCTTCGAATGGATCACAACGAACAGAAGCGAAACGACGAGAGGCCTAGTGTAGCGGTAGTAGTAGAATTCGCCATTCTCCCAAAAATGCTTTCTCCCGTCGATTTGATGTGCTTGCGTTTTAGTTCGTCTTTGGAGCCGTGAAAGAGGCAAAAACTTTCCTAAACTGGCAAACTTTGGTTGGTTTGGGTGAATGCCGGAGGATTATCCACCACCACCCCACGCGCAAAAACCAACGCGCTCGGCAAGACAGTAATGTGAAATTATGATAATTGAAACTTTCGCCCCACAAAAGACTTGCTCGGCCCCCTCCCCCCATCCCGAAAGCAACAAAACGCGCCAAGAAACAGAGGCGAACGGGAAAATCGTTCTGTTCGTGAATAAATTCAACATAAACTATGCTGAGAACAAAAACCTAGGCAGCATTTTCCCGCGGCGCGTCTCTATGTCAAGGACAGACCGAAGAATAATCATGCACAAATACGCAATTTTGTGCTGCACACGGGCTGCGCGAGAGCACACCTGCAGCAGCAAAACTTTGGGTTGCCCTCGGTGGACGGTGCTGAAAACCTTTTGACTTTTCTCTTCTGCTCAGTTGTTTTATGCATTTTCAGCTAGCGTTGCTCTGCTCGCGGCACGGTTGAAAGCGGCAAGACCGCGGTGGTTAGTTGGCCGCAGTTAGTTTTTTCTTTCTATTCTGTTCGGAGAATCCACATCAAGTGGTTCTGCTTTTGTGGATTTCATCTTTAAAGCTTGTGTGAGGGCGCTTATATTGAGGAACGAGCAAAGAACGCTCAAGGGTTTTGGTCCTTGGGAAATTTCGTTGTTTTTTTTTATTGCGAAAAGTAAAAAGTAAAGTCTCTGTCTTTGAACGAGATGAATATTAAACAGTTGAATGAAATACATTTCTTACTTTTGTATAGTTCAGTTAAGTTTGGGAAACATCATTCAGTTAGCGTTGGTATCCCTTATGAAGGTGGTGAGGTAAGAATGGAATTCCTATTTTAAAAAATAAGGGTTCTCTTGTACCTTCTTTTATTATCACTAATGATGCTCATTTTATCTACATATCTTTGAGGGTATCCTAACCTGAACTAGGCTTAACCGTAGCTCCTCCATACCTGATTGATATTCCACAAACTTTATTTCTATCCCATCTTCCGCCCGTGTAACAGTGATTAATGTGTATGCCGGAAAAATCCTGTTCCTCCAAGCAGGACCTTTATTTGTCTTCAATAAGCTCACCTTTCCTTGCCATAGTGGAAAGCTTTCCCTGTCATACAGTGGTTTCTAGTACCCGAGGCAAGCATGTGGTGGGCGAGAGTAACTAACACAAAATTGATTACCTATGTCCCATTTCTACCGAACTTCGCACAGGCCACAATCGTGTGTCATCCATTTCGGAAATTTGTGGCATTTGTCGTGTGTAAGGTAGATAGGTAACATTTCCACAAATTTTGCTCAAATTTTTAACCACTATCGTCGAACCGGTGCTTGGGTGCGGTCACGTTGCGAGACACGTATCGGTACGAATCGTCTCACCGGACTCTCGGTCACTGTTTGTTCTGGGCTAAAAGCATGCCAGAATGGTTTTGGGTTTCTGGACCACAATTTGACTACAAATGTTGGTCTTCCTTTTTTGCCCGAGACGTGTTCCATTTTTTTTTTCGCCCGAGTTCATTGTGTCAGAAAGTCTCTGCTTTCGATGCTGCAGGTATTTGTCCAAGTTGCGAGAAACAGTTGCTGCTGAAGCTTAATTGAAAAGTCGTACATCGGCAGGGAAATCATTGACCACCGATCGTTGTTTCCAGGACAAGACAGAGACTGGTTTGTTGGGAAAATTTTCAACAAACTTTCCTTTCCACACACACACACACACACACACACACACACACACACACACACACACACACACACACACACACACACACACACACACACACACACACACACACACATGTCCCTACGGTTTCATGTGCACAGCAAGCTACATCTGTTTTTCCTACCAGAATATGTCAAGGTACCAAGAAACGGAGTGAAAACTCGCTCCAACAAGTTCATGGTGTCCTACCGATATTCGCTTCACTGCAGCAATGGCCTCTATGTTGGTGGGTTTTTGTTTGTGGCAGACAAAATTTCCTTCCACGTTTTTCATATTGGATTGATTTGTGCAGACATTGACCATGTCCAGCATTGACTATCGTTGGTTTGCTTTTGTGTGAAGTTAGCTCATTTAGATGATGAAGGAACTTGTTCCTCGATATGCAACGAAAGGAACAACCAAATAGCTCTTGCTTGAAGGACGATTACATAAAACGTAACACACAGGACGGCAATCGTAATCATTACGCGAACAAACCAAAAAGGACTCGCTTTAAGGACCAGCAACGAAAAACGAAAAAAGTACCTGCGTAGTTGCAAAAACGCATAATAATGTTAGCAGTATTTCGCCATGTTTTTATGTCAGTTTGCTCCTGTTTTATTCTCTTTCCAACCATCTACCATCCGGAAGAAGATGTTTCGTTATTTCTCGTTCCGGTCGCATTTCGCACGAGGTATTATGCAAAGCAAGAGAAAATAGCGCTTAAGGTACGCACCACAACCTTTGCTGATGCCATGTTTTTCTCATCATATACTCATCAAGCTATGCGTACGCTTCGGTGCGCTTTCTGTACACTTTTCCCAGTTCAGCATTACACGTTCGAGTAACATGATTCTGTAGCAAAACCCAAAACCGAGAAGAAAAAGAAATACATAAAAGTGATGTGTTCTCTTTCCAATTTTTCGGAGTGGAAATATTCACGCAAGCTCACCTGAGCCAGTGGCATCAGCTTTTAGCATAGATCCGGCTGGCTGGTTGGCTAGAAGATTAATTTTTCTACTGAAAGTATTACAATCAAACCTTCAAACCAAAGCCCAACTCTCCCGGCTTTCATCTGAAGTTTCGTTTTTTTTTTGCCTTTTGCCTGACGGATGACATTGTGGCCGCGAGGAGATATGGAAACGTTGGAGAGAAATCCACCAGCCACGAGCGATTAGCCCTGATATGCATCGTTTCGGTGACAACTTGGTGTGCGCTCGAGCTGATGTAAACCTTGCCTTTTTTCCCTTGGCAACCAACATCAGACACTAACTACATGGTACGTGATGAAACCGACCGCTGCTCTGTGGCATATCGAAGTAAGCAACATGGAACGGCTGCTGACTCTTTGCCAGTAACGATTCCAAGAGCCCACCAGCAACGCATATCTTGGCGCGACTCCTGTACCTATCTTATGCTTCGTTGGAATAACTTTCTGATCAAAGCAATCGCGTCTTAGCTTAGCGGGAAATATTGGCCCTGTTCTTCTCCTATTAAAGCTTTCTTTTGTGACAACGTCTTAAGAGGCTGAGGTGGGATTATGTTGAGTGCATACACTTTTAAAGCATGCCTGATGTATTTCTCCTGGGGACTTCTCCTTATATCATATTACGCTAAATTCTTTCCCATGCAAATGACAATAACTTACTTGCGAAAACCTTTTTCCTGATGATCGTGTCCCGTTTTACTACCAGAATCGCCGAAAGCTTCATCTTCGTCCCAATTTACTTCCTACATTGAGCCTCACCCTTCCCTCTACAACATATACATGATGCGTACCAAATCCCCAGAAGTGGACTTTGGAAACTTTTGAAGCACTTCCACACTCCCTACGGGTTTTTGTGTGTGTTCGCGCGAAACGACGCAAACCTTTTATTTTTCAAACAAACACGTCCACCCAACTACTACCACGCACTGCAGCAACAACAAAAAAAAAACGCCACCAACGGAAGTGTCAGGTTAGTGTCGTTAAACTGTGCTTTACGCTTCCACTTCCACAGACTGTGGATGAAAAACCACAGCCACAGTTTCAGGCCCCGGTGCTATCTGCGGTGGGCACGGCTACTAACACCGGAAAACTCTACACCGAGTTCCTTCCGGTTCCACTGGAACGGCAGTGCCAGCTGAGGTGAAAAAAAACACTCACTCACACCCACACACTCATAAGCACAGGAAAATGGGAAATGTAAAAATGAGTGTGTTTAATTAAACAGGGATTAGATATCGCTTCAGGGAGCCGCAAGCACACAAGAGCTCGGCTGTTTACGACAGGTTCCTTTGTTTTCCCAAATCGGGAGCAGCCTTCTAGCAGCATCCTTCATTTTTTTTCGTAAAACTGGGAAAATCTGGCTAGATCCTGCCAACCGTGGAGGGCTTGGCGATGAGGAAGAAGTATGCTTTGCTGTATTTGTGGACACGAAAAGTTATACCTGGCGCAAGGTGTCAAAAGTAAGCGGAGCTAGATGAATCGCTTTAGATGCTTACAAGGGCGTAAAAATGTGTGGAGTTCCTAGCCGTGGGCATGGTTTCATCACTTTACCTCAGAATTGCTGGAGCTTGTGGAACGAATTCCTAAAACTATCCGGCGTTAGAACTTGAGCTCTGTCCTGCACAGTCTTTTCTGTGTGCTTTCACATTTGTCAACGGGAACATTGATGTTAAGTGTACGAAAACCCGGAAAAGGTTACACGTTTTAAAGTGTAAAGTTGCTCAAGTACAGCCAGGAGAATACAAAGGACGCATCGGGAACCATTACGGTTTTTATGTTCGCTTTATCCGCTCGCTCTGGGACTGGCTGTGGTATAGGCTGTGAGGTTTGAAATGTAAATATAAGAACCAAGAGAAGCATTTTACTTTTAGCTGGTATCTCGCCATGCTTGATTGTGGCTTATACTACACGTATGATGCTTGTCCTTGGTCCTCTCTTAGTGGTATTCATATACACTGTCGCATCTGTCAGAGATCGATGAAAGCTGACTGAATTTTTGATTATCATAATACGATACACGAATCGCTTGAAGCCGGCAGTTTTCTTCGCTAGTACAGGGAAAACTAAAACACTCCAATGATATGGTGCAACCCAAACCCAAGGTTCTACATCAAAATACGCAATTGAGCTTTACTTAGGCAAATGAAATTCGTACCAGAGTTCGGTAAGACCTTTTCAAACTGTGTTTATTAAGGTTCTGTTTCCACTTTTACGTAAATTAGATGTACATGGAAGTTGTAAACGTACTTGAGTAATAATTCTTACTCGATCAATTTACCTCAACCTGGCTACCATCAAATTTCTGGAAGAAAACTCATAAAACAAAACATTCACCAAAACCATTGATTTATAGGACTTTTCACGAGAGCAGCCAGCTCAAATCCCCAGGTCCCATTTTATGATCGTTTTTATCCACGCCCCCGGAGGCAATCGCGAGGAATATGCACGCATTAATTACCATACAACGAAAGCTTTTACGTGCATATAAAAATATTGCTCGAGTGATTTAAATAACTTGTGCCCCCCCTCCCCACGTTTCCCGTTTGACCTCCTCTTCGCCTAAGGGGCACCAGGTCAAATCAGTGGAAAACCCTTCCCGATAAACAAAATAAATAAATGGAAATCAACTTTTATAGCTCACCAGCACGGTAAAGTAAAATATTTGACACAATATTTCATTGCCATCGAAAAACGGGGAGCTGGCGGAGACCCCACAACGATTTTCCACTCCCTTCTCTTATTTTCCCCATTCCCCGTCCCCAGCGATAAAAAAGCTCGTTTAAGCTGATTTTTCATCCCCGCTAACCACTGGATGACCTTTCGGCCCGAGATCGTTCGTAACTGTCGTTGACCAAAGCCACGGTATGCTGGTGGGTGTTTGGCCAGTTGTTTGACAAACGTCCCAAAGAAACTACCCACCGTTGATAGCTACCTGCTGCCTTCTTGTAGCTAGAACAAACCGTGTCCTTCCCTGACTCGAAAAAAGGACATCGAACCGCTTGCCCACCGGGACCAATCTCGACACAAATTTAATCCCACTACGTAAAGCCCACACAAAATGAATTGTGCGCACTTGCGAAGGATATCCCTTTCGAGATATCCCAAACTAATAGCTTTTGGAGACGATGGAAAGCGCATATAAGAAAAAATCCCAAAAGGCTAGAACACGAAATTCGTTTAGATTAGAGCGAGGGCTTCAGTTTAATCTACCAAAACTCTAGCCTAGCCTTATCGTCGTGCAGAGGTCAGCTTTACGGGTTATAGTTTACCATTGCCGCATATATTAAAGGGGAAAAGAGTTTTCCAAGCGCCCTTCACCGTTCACTGTTCATCAAGCACGTGCGAACCGGCGTGAACGACACTCAGCATACGGATAGCTTATATGAGTTGTAACCACCACATCCGTCCCGATGATCTATGGCTCAACGCAGAGCTTCGCCAACACTTTGCCGTCCCACACCGAACGGCTAATGATTCATTCGGGAATCCCCCCGAGATTCCTAGCATAACCTGGACAAACGCATTCGAAATGTCACTGCCGAGATTAGGATGAATAAAGCGGCTTTCCGTGAAATTTGAATGCTGATGCCGGTGAATCACACACGCACACACGCTGTGCCGGAAGGAAGCAATATGCTCTCCCGCATCATCATCAAAGGCTAGAAACGACGATTCAGTTGGCTTGCCATTCGATAGGACGGCGGAAGAACAAATCACCCACGGCTCATTGCAGTAAATTTAGAGTGTAATTAATTGAACAGTGTGTGAGTGTTTGCTGACAGATCGAAGGAGTTGCTTTTGGTGTTAATTAGCGACGGTGTGGTGTGTATGTATTCTCGTTTTTATATAAAACTAGCACCAGCTGCAATAAAGCAAGAACGTTTGTGCAACAGTATCGTAGTGATTGAATTATTCCTCTCAATAATGCACACGTATTACTCTTTCAGGCATGGATAAAAAAGCACACACACACACTCTCTCACACACACAGACAGTGCGCCATATTGAGAATGAAAATTGCATTACGCTGCATCGAACTGTCAACCTGGCACACGGGACGCATATTGAATAGTTGCATGTGTGTATGCAGGCCAAACTGAGTCGATTTTTTTATCCTCAAAACGAGAACGATCCCCACCTAAAATATGTATCAGAAAACCTCTACCGGAAGTGCCTGTGACAGAATACAAAAAAAAAGAGCGCCACACAAATACAAAGCACATCACCAGCAATACAAAAGCGCGCGCGATGTCCTGACGTTGACATTCTTTTGATGTCATACGCATACGCACGGAAAACGGAAGAATGTGGACGAAAGAGCGTTGTTACGCACACGTCAACTGGCAAAGGCTCGGGGGTTGGGTGTAGATTCTATGCAGGAATCTAGATTAATCATAATCCCTTAGTGACCTCAGCACAGAATTCACCTCGGCGCTTTTTTTTCGAAAATGCAGTCTATATTCCACCGTTTGAAAGCCATTTGATGTTCAAGTGTGAACTCAGTTGGCCTCCAACCCTTAGTCTGCGGACAGGACGAGGAGAAGGTCCACAGAAGGGCGGGATATTTTGCAGTTAAATGTGTTAAACCTTCTCATCTAAAATTCTGTCCCGACCCCAAAAAGGGTGCGTGGATCACCGAGTCTGTGTCGGTTTTGGGTTGGTGGATGCATCCCATCACGCATACAAATTCTGCCAACGCAGCCACAAAGAACCGCCACACCACCACCAGCTGCACCGGGGAACGTAAAATTCTGCATCCTTGCACCAAACTGCAGCCGAACCGATACCTCTGCAACGCAATGACGCAGCGCATCGTCTGCATGTTCGGGATGGGCAGAAAGATGGGGAGCCTGTTCTGCATCATTGTCGAGTGCGCATCGTGTACTTTTGCAGATCGACTTTATGAACAGCTGGTTTACGCTTACCGCAAGCGGAGGAGGTTTTTACACCGGTCATGGTTTTAAGTGATTTTATGAAAAGGAGCTTTTAAATTAAATTTTGCCTTCTGTGTGTCTGTGTGATTACAATCGGTTGTGTGCACATACTGGTAAGGGCTGCTCAATCCTTCTTACAGCAATCGCTTGCCTTAATACAGTTTATCTTTACATCAGCACGACACTGATATCTGCTGGAGCTGTTTGATTTACTGCTGAAACTGACACACCAGCATACCGGCGCACTTGTCTGTCCGTGCCAGCAGTGCCAACAGTTTCTTGCACTGATAATTGATTTCGGTAATCGCTACCACCACTACACCGGCAAACACGGATGCAAACACGGGCGCAAAATCAATTCACCGCAATCAGCAGCGGGAGCAACTCGCTTCTAGTATATGTATGGCCCAAGGATATCGTTTTCCCGGCCGACCCGATATCTTTGCACCGTCAAGACTGATCCGCTTTTCCAACAGAGGGAGCAGCACAGCGATCGGGGTTGCGCCAGCCCGTGAACAATACCGATGACAGTTGATTTAGCGATTGTTACACGCTCCGGCGGTTTCGAACCTCAATTAATAATCTCGTTCGGACGTCCATTGTGCCGTTCGGATGGATGCTGCGGATGATGTGCTGGATTGTGAGAGGGGCGGAGGGAGGCAGAAAGAGGGGTAGAAGGGAGGAGAATTACGTAAGTGCAACCACCAAACCATACCGCTCTGTTTGTCATTTTTTCTCTCCCTCCTGAACTTCCCAACACCTGAGGTACGTTGTTCTATCGGCGAAATGTTGATGATGGGAAAATGGCCCGTGTGATAAGTTGTTGGAACAGAGAATTTATGGGAAGAGATTTATGTCTTTTTTTGTCTTGTTTGTGGTCGTGCAATTTGGAAGGATTGAGGATTATGTTGAGGTTTAAGCAGGACTTATTCTGTAATTAACCCTGTCTGCTAGTAACTTGTCCTAAACTTCAGGTGTGTGTCAGGCTCTCTAATGCCACCGAACCCCATTCTCAAACAAAAAACAACTTGCCACCAGCTCTCCGAACGTCAGCACGTCAGGGAGAAAAATTCTCCACTATAAATAACGCGTCATCGGTTCTCTAGAATCGCTTTACAAAGAACGTGTAGCACTTGTAGCACGAAACCCCATTTTCTATTTCCCCTCCACTCGCAACCTCCACACAACAACCCACCGTGTGTACACAAGCGCGGCCATTATCTTGTCAGTGGTTCGGTGTGCAGGAGGTTAGCCGTGGCGGCGGCTCTTCGGGAAAACAACGCAGACAAAACACGGAACGTAGCGCGCGCGCGGCATCATATTTGGCGCGATCTCATTTCTTTCCCGCTGACAGGTAACAAGTAAAGCGTCTCTCAAACCAAAACCACAGCGAATAACCCACACGGATAAGACACGGGGTTCGGGGTTTATCCCGGTGCGCACACGGCAAACGAATTTCCACCACCCTGTGTGTCTCCTTGCATCCTGGCTGGCCCCAGCCACTGTGCAGAGAGAGAGAGAGAAATGAAAAATCGTACCAAACTGAAGTGACATCGGGTGGAAAATGGATGTTGCTTTCGACACCGGTGGCAATGGTGAATGGTGAAAAAACAGATAATTGGGATCATGATGAGGGATTGTTGTGGTGAACTTGGGGTGTGCAAAATGTTCGTTGCGTTTGGAGAAGACGTTGGAACCGTGCCGGGTCGTTATTTTGATGTTTTTCCATTTATTTGGTCCGGGCTTTTGTTTGGTTGTGCTGTAATACCACCAGTAGACGACGCCAACATTGTTTGGTGGTCGATAGAACGGTGATAGCGTAGGGTGCGAGCTTAGGCGACCTCAAACCAGGAGTGGAAATTGAATCCCGGGTGCTCCAGTTGCGCATCACACAAAATCCTCGACACTCTCCATCTCTCGCTCTCTCACGGTGGGAAAGTAAATCAACTCAATTTCAGATAACTTACACTAAATCACATTACTCCATAAATCGCATACAAACATCCCAATAAAAATTAATATTGCTCACGAGGACGCACGCGAACGTTTAACATTTTATCCTGCTGTGGCCCTGCTTTCCACCCTGACAGTGGCGTTAATGCTGTTGCCTGCCGCTCGGGTGACGCTAGTCCCCGGCACACAATGCAAACCCAAAAAGGCATAACTCATCTGCGCGTCCTGCCTCATCGTCAGCTTGGACGTGTGTGTATCTCGCGCCGAGGTGCAACTTTGAGTGCCGCCCGTGAATGCACACTCTGGTGGTGGCGCAGCTTTTAATGAAGGTGTGCAATATTCATGCTAACGCGAGCCTTGCTGCGCCCCAGAGCCTCGTCGGCATGACAGCAGGCGTCGGTCGGTAGCTAGCTCGCTGCATGCATAGCTTTCATGCTGCATTATGTTTCCATCCAACACACCACATGTAGCTGTGTGCCAAATTGCAACGATACACGAAAAGAGATCCGCACTATATGAAAATCTCTGTCCACCCTAGCGCTCAGCTTTCGCCTCTGATTCACATTAGTAAGCATAAATTGCACTCTGGGGGAAATAGTTGCAGGCAGGACTAAATGTGCCAGAAAGTTATGAAATCGTTACGGTTTGCGAATGGGGTTTGGTAATGTTAAAATAAGGTACGCTTTTTTGGAAGAGAAACTTCAACCATTTTCAGTGGACTGTTTCCGAGAATTACAGCCAAATATGCTTGCTTCGACGATCGATCAGGTCAACAGGCACTTCTTCAACAATCACTTAGAACATTCATCAACAACAACGTCCCAAAACGCTCGGCCCATCAAAATCAGCGTGTGCCGTTGGAAACGCAATCACGCACCATTGGATTCAATGCTATCCAGCCACAACCTGTAGCACCTAGCGCACACACACACTGACCGCCATATTCACGCAACATTCGAAAAACCCCACGATCGCAATAAACGAGCATCAAAAGCGGGACCGGCTCGCAAAAGGCCACGTTTTCTCCGCTTGACGTTAATTGATAGTTTTCATAGACAAAATATAGCTTCGTGGAGCGAGCGGGCGCGCGCGCGCTAATGTGACTCCATTTCGATGCTCGCACGAGCCGTGGCGCTGTCATTTATCAATTATTAGTTTTCCGATGCTTCTCGCGCACCACCCGTCCCAGACCGGCGGGCATCCACAGTCCGAAACGCAGCGGGAAAACGATTTTCAGAAACTGGCCTCTTCACAACAATTGTTTGTTGGACTGGGCACCCCCCCGGGATCGACTCTCCAACAAATGAGCGATTAAATAGAACGAGTTAACTAATTCTACAAATAGTGTCGAACGAACGGCTTTAGGGGGAATGGGCGGAGCGATCGGCAGGAAGAACGGGGCAACCAATTTTACCGATATTTATGACACATAAACTATTTTGGGTGTTTTTGATATGGCGTGATTTGTGTTTGATTAACGAGTCAAAACGTGAAAAACGATTGAGACACGCATTTACGAACCGCCAGTTGATTCTATTTCGATCGAGTCGGGATGCATTGCTGTTGAAGAGCGTGTTGAATGAAATATGGATCTTCGGGAACAGAATTAATAGCCAACCATATTGTGTTGGAATAATATTTCTCCCTATATAAGAGGTTGGTTTAGCGTCCGGGCAACTTCTTAAGTTAGCCGTGATAATAGTCACAATAGTATGGGACAACAAACTCGTCTCACATCTTTTGCAGATCTTTATACGCTCATCATCAACTCCTGTCACGTTTACCGCCCACTGTCACATATTGTGCGCCCTCTTCCAACCAGAGGGCAAACCAGCTCCGCGCCAAAAAGGCCATCTTGCCCATCATGCCGTTTATATGCGTCAAAGTCATCTATTTCATCTTGGCACCCCTTTTGCCAACCCACAAGAAGTGGAGTTCTCCGGCAATCTCCATCGAGCTCTGAATCCATCGTAGCAAAAAGGGAAAACAATATGGCGCTTTTTGTGTGCTCGTAAAATGCGCGAGCATCACGCACGATTCAAAATGAAAACAATATAAAATACAGACCCGTCTGCTTGCCCACCCGGCCACAGCTCACATGGCCACCTGTTTGTGCCGTCTGCTTCCTACACCCCACACCCGCGCGAAGGAAAAAGCTCATTTACATCCATCAATACGCGGGCGGCCGGATTGACGTTGGTTCTGTGCTTTAACCCACTCTCCGCGGCCCGTTGATGGCGTAAGGCCACACGCAAACGTTCATACGCCGACGCGCTAACCACGCCGGCGAGACCGTAACAGTTATTCATATCGCGTGGCGCAACCCATCGTGCGCGCCCAAATAGAAAAAAAGATTGTTGCCTTTATGAGTGCGATGACACCGAGAAGAAAAGTGTTCATCAATGGGGGTTTGTTTTTTTTTCGTAGGGTTTGGTCTTTTTGTCCAGTTTTCTAGGGCAACCTTTCAAGAGACGTCGCGTAAAGCTGTGCCGCTAAAGACTACACACCTGTACTGGTGATGTAAATCGTTTCAATAGTGTAGTGCTCCAACTAGAACCTTGCGCTCGTAGCTTGTAATAAACGATTATGAGACATTTTATGAAACATTCATGGGCAGTAAATTACAGCAAAACGGTACGGCGTCGTATCAGTAAAGCACCGCATTCGTTTCATTAAAGAATGATTTCGACAACACATCACTGACGCCAGTTCTGGAAGGCTCCTTGGCACGCTTGCTCATTAAAATCATAATTTACCACTTTCGCCATGTCACGAGCTTCGTCAAAGGGAACGACGAACCGAACGACACCATCACATTATCAATTACACTCTGACCGTGATATGGTACCTGCAAACCAACGATTACCATGTCCATGATTACTGGTTGAGTTTGCGATTGTGTTCCAAGTTCACCGCCACCTGAATGAGTTCCACTTGACTGTGCTCCAATTTTGGGTGATACTTACCAGGAAGGTAATATTTAACTGCCAAATTGAAAAATAAAGCATCAACCTAATAAGAACAGGAACAGGCGATTCTGGGTTTCCCGTTTCGGCCGTGTGTCCTCCCGTGCCGTTCTATCGACAACCGTCTCACACGACCGATCTTAAAGCCATTAAGCGAAAATTATTACATCAATTAAAGCCTGACAGATGCCATCTCATCCGCCATCTTTCGATGGTGGTAGATTTCCTTATCCATAAATAATCGCGTAAATTACCTTTCTCAGCTCGTCGGCTAGGCTACGACTCGGCAGCGGTGGCGACCTTCAAAGCTTCCCAAAAACCGACAATTACCCTAGACGGTACGCATAAATCATACCCTCCGGGCTCCGGTGTGTGACAGTTTTGAGTGAGGCGCAACGGTCCAACAGTGAAAAGCCTTCATCATCTTCTTGTTGCTGCACGGTTCGAGCAGCAGCCGAAAAGCAAAGCCAACAGAGCCATCAAAAACAAATTGAACGACATCCAGGCTTCAATTAAAAACCACTTTTGCGCAACAGAAAACCTGTCCTCCCGGGGTGTAGACTTGGTAGCTCAGGCCATTTACCATTCGACTACAGTTGGCCGCCTTAGTAGGCGCTTCGTTTCATCTCGAAAGGCTTGCGGAAGGAAACCACCGGAACCGGAGCGAACACAATTGCACAACATCGTGTCCTAGAGCTATCACCAGCGGTCACTGATAATTATCTTCCCATTCCTCCAATCGTTTTGCCGGATGAGCCTGCTCGATGTGTCCAATAAATCTGCCGGATCGGAGGTCGCTCCCGCCCGCGAAGGCGCCGAAGGGCGAAAAAGTTTACCAACAGTCCTACGAAACACAACGACGGCAGCGGTGACGGCTGCAGCGGCGTGTCAAATCGCGCCGCTTTCTTTCTAGGAGTTGGGGGATCGTTCTGAAGACGATAAAGCGTGACACTGTTTGGAGAGCAAGAGAGAAAGAGCGCGCGTGTGTCTCGGTTGACGTTGGAGGAGGCCGCGCGTGACCGGATCGGAGTGAGCTTGAATTTATTTCTTTACACTTCAGTGCCCACACCACAGAGCCCCGTCGTTCTTTTTATTCCCGTCTTGCTCACCACAGAAACACATGGACACAAACCTGGCAACTCTGTGGACAACGTTGTGAAGGCTTAGCCAACTCCAATAAAGATATCGGTAGAAACATTGTTGGAAATGTTTTTATTTTTGCTACCTAACCGTGTACGACGACGGTAGCCTTGGCAAGGGCTATTACGAAATACCGCTTGCCCCTTTCGCTACACGAAGGGATCATCCGGGGGAAGCCAAGGGGACTAACACGAACAAAACCACGAAGCCCATAGATTGTGGCGATTGTGTACGGAACGGAAGCACCAGCGGAAGTGAGCCGCAATTGCT